>QEPC01004523.1:368007-404058 GCA_003113815.1 Sphenodon punctatus
CTGCTTGCCTTTGCCTTTGCTGTGTTGTGCTTGTCCCTTTTAAGTTTGTCTGGTATTACCTGTCTTAAATATGTGAACAGGATTTTTTAATCCTGCTATGGCACTACCACTGATGGGGAGAGAGAGAGAGAGAGAGAGTTGTCCTACTGGAGTCCCATCCACTTACTGGATGCAATGCTAGTAGGAGGGTTCTCTGTCTCCAAGTGGTAAGGTTTTACTCAGCAGCAAGGAGTTCCCAGTGTAAACTAATGTTCTGCCCATCACATCTTAAAGCTGAAAACTCGTCATTGCTGGACTTTTGGAAGCTCTGCCTACAATGTACAAACCCCTCCCTAGAGCTCTGCCAGCCATAAGGTTCTGCGTGGCGCTGAGACGGATGCAGGGATAGGCAGGCTCCTCCCACTCCCTTAAGTCCCTCCCCTCACTTAAGCCCCGCCCACTTTGGGTTTTCAGAGTGCGCGTGCTTTGCATGTGCGCACATGAGGGGCCCATAACTAAGGCTTGAGCCCGGGCCCTATGCCCCTGCCTGGCTAACATGGGTGACGGCGGCAGAGAATCAGCTGCAGTGTAGTCCAGGACTCAGAGCAGCCACCTGAGTCAGTTAGCCACTCATCTTGGAGGCAGAGGAACTTTTTTTCTTTTTTACTTTTCACATGAGAATTCAGCAAAATCTTGCCCCGTTATTTTTCTCATGAGAAAATCTCCAAGAGAATTTTTTTTTCCTTCTTGTTTCAGCCTTAGTAAGTATTGACTCCTGTGGAATCCATAGTTAATGATAACACACAAACATTTCAAATTAAAAAGACAGAATTTCATAAAATATATTACATGAAATTCCAACTGAAACATATTTACCATGTCGTAATGCACACTTCCTATAACTTTGGCCTTGCTGTCCAAGCAGCCAGCAGGACATTCATACCTAGAAAATTAAAATACAAATTGATCCTATCTTAGCTGCAATGTACAGTATAATGGACATGAGTGAACTGTAAAATGTGCTATACCTATTGAAAGTTGTTCCTTTACACTGGTCTCTTAGTCTTACTTCACATGCAACAATTTGAGCTGAAACAAACAGAAAGCCAATACCATTATAATTTACATTTTACATCAAATTAGTGAAGAATATGCAAACAGTGTAAAATTCTTACACATCTGTTGTGTGCTTATGACCTCATTTCTTTCACTATCATCAGGCGTGTGGGACCTTGATCGACTGTATGATGATGTATCCTGTGCTTGGGACTGCTGTCGTTCAATTTCATTGGTTTCCATCTCTGGGGAGTAGTGTCTGTCTTAACCCTCTATCAGAAAATAAATGAAAAAAATAAAATAAAATCCTCTCATAACAGATTTTATTCCATCTTTGCAGATGAGAATTGAAATAAATACCTGGCTATACTTTATTAATATTTGTGATATTTTAATATTTCATTTAAGTAGCAAAGTTTTATGATATGAATGATGAAATGAAAAATCATTATTAGCAGGAATCAGCTACAAAGCCTGCCATAGGACCAAAAATAGGCTCCTTTTCTAATAGATTGAGAAAAATTACTTCAGATGGTATCTTTTATTGGACCACATGATATTTTTTATGCAAGCTTTTGAGCCACAGAGAGTTCTTCTTTAAGCTGGTAGCCTGTGTAGCTCAAAAGCTTGTATACCTTTACAGACACTGGTCCTATAAAAGATATCATCTGAGCTACTTTTTCTCCAACTATTACTTGTGGGGACAAAAACCCTCTTCTAGACATTGAAAGAAAGGAGCTGTCCATTTCAGAAACGCTGACATTTTAAATAAATTCCTTCATTGAGAGACCTACATTTAGGCACCCAATTTTGAAAATTGTTAACCAAATCAACAGTTTAGAACTGCATCTTATTTTTCAAAAGCACTAGTACAAAATGACTTTTTAGTAACATATAAAAAAGAATATACGTACATCAGCTTTATAACATAGTAAGTCCTAATACTGAATTATTTCATCAAAATGTATAAAAAATACAGAAAGTAACAATGGGTGCCTCTGCACGAGCTATGGTGGGTTTGATTCCTGTGTGTCCTGTGGTGGCCACACTTCAGGGCCAGCATGGGGCACAGGACAGTTGGTCCCCGTCCACCCGCAGGACAGCCAAGTGGGTGGGCCGCTATTGGCAGTTCCACCACGTCCTATGGTGGGCCGAGGCACTAGCCCTTGTCCCACCCCTCACCTCTGGTGCATCCACTATCCTGCCTCTGGCTGTGAAGGACTGGGGCTCGTGCCCACTGCTTAAAGCCCTGCAGCAGTTCTCGCTGTGCTGCGGGGCAGTCAGGGACCAGGAACACAAGTGGTGGCGTGGTACCACACCTTGGGCAACCTTAACCCAGTTTGGGTACGACTGCTATGCCCTGCATTCCAGGCCTTTTTCTGAGGACATAGTGCATAGCAGCTGATTGCCTGCCCTACCTCGGGCTGAATATCTGGTGGCTGCCAGGCACACGATGCACTGCATTGCATGGAATGGGGTAAGCCTGCCCAAGGCACAGTAAGTGCATTGTATGGGTGCACCTAATGAAGCATGATGACACAATGTGAATAAATATAGATTTTTGTCCATCAAGGTCTTGTTGATTGTTTATACAATTCCTGAGATAGCAGAAATGTTGATGTAAATCAACTATTCTATAGATGTGCTAGATTTTTTCATGTATTTTATAGTAGGTTATGTAAATAGTCTCTGGCCTTGTGTGTAGAGGGTTGTTGCTTCTTGCCTTGGTTAATGTGCATGTGGGTAGTACTGCTTCTGCACCTTCAACCACCATATACTGGGAGATAGAGGTGTTCCATCAGTGCAATCCACTGAAAGCACAAACATACTCAATGCCTCTCAGTAGAGGCTCAGTGTCTCACAAAAGCCCTTTTCAAATGGGCAGCGGTGGGATGGGTGTGCACCCGTGACGGGTAGAGGTGGGTGTGTGCCCATTGCTCCATGCATAGGTGATGGGTGGAGATGGGTGGAGTGCGGGAACATGCATGCACCCCACCCAATGTGGGCGCTGTTCCTACAGGTGCCCACCAATTCCCCCTGCACCTAGTGCGACATTTTCACGGGCGCCCTCCCAACCCACACACATGTGTGGCTGGTGGGGGGGGAGGGGGGGCGTGTGAAAAGGCCCAAAGTTGGGGCATTGATATTTGCTGGGGGGGGGAAACTATGCCTCAAGGCACTCCACTGTCTCATAGCATAATAATAAGCTTTAAAATGAAGACTAACTACTAATTATATTGAAAACATGAGAAACTGAAAGGGCTAGTGTATCAATAGTCAACTACATAATCTGATTGTAGCTGTGTTTGATAAATACCTACGTACCTTTGTAACAAAGATTTTCTCTGCAGCCTCCTCCAAAACTAGGTGGACATGCAGAGCAGGGGCGACCATGTTTGTACGGTGCATGGCCCCACCAATTACCCCTTGGGAGAAACAAAAAATGCTATTAGTAAAATCTGAAAAATCTAGTAGTCACATTGCAGCCACATTGTGCAGCCATAGCAGCCAAACTGATGAAAATTATGCATGCAGTACATTAATATAACCAATAAATAGACATCAACCTTACTTTAATTTATTGACAACTATTTGACAACAGTAATTAACAATTCATTTTAAAAAACAAAACAAAACTATATTATCACTTGAAGGTTAAATTCTATCATTAAATATGAACAGGCCTTTGACTGAGCACCCTTAGAATGAATTTCTGGGTAGAATTTGATCTTAAGAATGCATAGATTAATTGACAACAGTACATCTGGTACATTTATTGTCCAGATAAAACAATACTTCTTGCCACATCACAATAAAACTGGATCTGAACTGCCACATCACAATAAAACTGATTTTGCAGCACCAAAAGAGCCTCAGGGCAGGAAATTGAATCTCTAGAAAGTGACCAATGTGTTTGTGCTACATTAAAGCTAAGGCTATATTAAGAAACAATGCATCACATTGTAACACCTTAAAATAGAAAACTTAATCTGATTTTCTTCAGGATTATCTCCTGCATTATATATTAATTTGCCTTTTCTAAATAAAATTGGGTGTTAGCCTACTGTGTATACTTACTTGGGAGAATAATTGCACACTAGATAGACTGCTTTGGGCCATATTTGCCCCCAGATGTTCATGTTATGACACAAATTAATAGCACAACCAATTCTGCTACTTGTTGCCCATACCACCTAGGGAATAAAAAGGACATTAAAATACATGTATCAATGAAACTGTTGACTTAATACCAAGCAAACATGTCAAGGAAATGCTGTGAAGTGTAAAAGTCAAATAGCGAGAAAACAATAACTAATTGCCCCCTTTCATACTCATATCTATGTGGACCCATCAACACACATAGAGAGCACACAGTACAGGCGACTCAACTACTACTCTCTAGTTTTGCATATTCAGTAAAAAAAAAAAAAAATCATGGCTATTGGATACTTCCAGCCAGTCCATGACTGTTGTGAATTTCTGTATCTCCAGATTTTTCTGACCATTTCCCCGCAGAAGCACCGTGTATAGCTCAAAAGCTTGCATACGCTCACAGACAGAAGTTAGTCTAATAAAGATATTATCTGAACCACTTACATTTGGGACCAACATAGCAACTGCTGTTAAGGGAATATGTTTATTGCTTACAAGTTTTCATCTTAGCTGAGGTTTAGACAAAGGGCTAAATCCTGGGGTCCTTTATTTTTCACTTCACAGACAGAAATGGATATTTGCACTCTATAAAGGTTTAATAAGGACTAGGACTTAAACTCAATCTCAAGTTTTTCTTGGTTATTGTTGAGAATCACGGTTCTTGATTTGTTTTAAGTGAGAAAATTATAATTGAGAAAAATACAGATACTCAACATTTCTTGATCAATAATTTTTTTTCAAAATACTGTTTACCATTACTGTTTACTGCAATTTACCATTTACTGTATACCGATTTACAGTGTACCACTTACCATGTACCACCTTCATCCCAGTAATGCACATGCGCAAATTGGCATTTTGCATTTTACAAATGCACATTACCGGGATGAAGGCAGTACACGGTAAGCGGTACACGATATATAGGTAAACGGTACATTGTGGTAAATGATAAAGGGTAAGCGGTCTTTCGAGAAAAAAATTCTCAACCAAGTTCTCTGTCTGTTATCAAGATTGTACCAAGATCTCGGTGACAATTCTCAATTTTCATGAGAAAAAAAAAATGTTTCTCGTTTCAGTCCTAGGACTTTAGGAGATAGTGCAGAAGAAAGATAACTCCATAGTACAGCTAAATTTAGTAGCAAGCCTTTTCCTAGCACTGACATCCTGAAACAGTATGGCTCACACTCAACAAAAATATAAAACACATTACCTGTGTATAGTGAGTGCAGACAGGACCAGAACATCTGTACGGACAATAAGGGTTGCATTCTTGAGGATAAGGATAGGTGAAGTCTCTTACTTCATCATACCACGCTTGGACATGAAACGTTGGGGGCCTATATCTATTTGAAAAAACAACAGTATTGAATTTCAGCTGAATATGAGGTACTATAGATCAAACCAGAAAAGCCTGACCTTCAGCCAGGCTTATGTAAACAAAAACAGATTTCTATAGGATTCAAAATACTTTGTGATAGGTATTTATAGCTTCAAGTACCTTCCCCAATGTGCCCCCAAATTCTGTCCAATTGATGGAAGCAGGCTGGCAGGTCCATGTTCCCATAGGCAAGTTTCAGCCCAGGATTGTGCAGATCTCTCCAGCTCTAGATCCCACATCTATAGTGGAAGAAAAAAAAAATACACACATCTATATTTATATTTGTAAGTGTCTTATGAATTTGCATAAAAACTTTTGTTAAAAGGTGTCCTAGTTGACCTTTTATTACCAGACAGCTTTGGGGAGTTTGGAGGAGGGAGGTGGTTGACGGGGGGAGAGGGGGGATTGATTTACAAGCCATTACGAAATGATAATCTCTTAACTTTTTTAAACCTTAGCATTTTTCCCATTTAAACATACTAGGGACATTGAGAGTCTCATTGACTTCAATGTGGTTAGGACTGCACCTATTACCTTTTAATGTTGGGAGACAAAATGCAGGAGCATTTTGTAGTGTGGTATGCTGTCAGTGTGGCGACAGGCCCCACTTTGGCCAAGCTAAGCAAGTGAAGGATCCCACTTGAGGTAAGGAGAGAGAGGGCCAGAGGAGAAGTAGGCCCAGAGACTGTGAAAAGGTCAGAGAATGCAAAGAAACTCAAAGTGTGGAATGGTCCAGGGATGTACTCCATCAGCATACTAACAAAAGGACTACAGGCCATGAAAGCCCTGGCCTATCCAGACACTTGAATATCTGTTGCTGACACATTCACATATGCTTAAGAAACATAGTGTTGACAAATATCCTGATTTGCCATCCTGAAACCAGGTGGGCCAATTTGCACCTCTGAGAGCTGGAAACTACCAAAGAACTATGATAAGCATTCGGGCATCTATGAACATTTTGGTCTTGATAGAGGTCAATTCCAGGGTCAGGAAAGCACCATCTATTGAAGATAAAGATGCTGTTGTGCTCACAGTCTACCCTTCCGGAAAGACCCTTTTGTTGTGCTAAGGACTGTCTGACCTGACATCTTGCTATTGCTGAAACATCACCTCAGAACCGTATATAAAGAGACAGCCAACCAAGATGTCTTTGACTCATGAGTTAGATTTCACTAGCTACATTGGAAGTGAATTTCATGGTCTGTGTCCTGTCCTCAGCGCACTCAAGGAGAAGGCTTTCAGCAGAAGACCCTTGGGTCCTCTCCTGACTTTCCCTGAACCAGCCTGCGTACTCCTGGATCTGACCAGTCTAAGTTGCATATGATATCTTTATCAGGGAACTATTGTATGATAATGTGTGTGTAGCTGTAATACTGCCAAGAACAGAAACCAAGTTGTGCCATTCTAGTAATAAAATCTGGTTTGTATCAGATTAAGTTGTGTTTTATGATGATCAGTGATCCCATAGTAATATAATTTATTTATTTATTTGCATTTCTTAGCCACCCCCCTCATGCCTATGGCATCTCGGGGCGGCTTACAAAAAGAATAAAAATATACAATATTAAATTTCACTAAAAAGCATAAAAAGAATTTAAACAGAATTTAAAATATCTCCCCCTGACTACCCCACCCTCCCCTCCGAAGGCCTGGATGAACAGCCAGGTTTTTCAATCTCGGCAGAAAGCCAGCAGACTTGGGGCCAGGCAGGCTTCCTCCGGGAGGGAGTTCCAAAGTCGTGGCATGACCACTGAGAACGCCCTCTCCATGGTGGCCCCCCGTTTTACACAGGAGACCTCCAAAAAGGCACCCCCGGAGGACCGAAGGGGTCGCTCTGAGACACGGAGGGCGAGGCGGTCCCTGAGATATGAGGAGCCCAGACCGTATAGGGCGTTATAGGCCAAAACCAACACCTTCAATCTGGCTCAGTACGTTATCGGCAGCCAGTGCAGAGCACGGAGCACGGGGGTAATATGCTCCCATCATCCCGTCCCCATAAGGAGATGAGTCGCTGTGTTCTGCACTAGCTGCAGCCTCTGAACCAGCGTCAAGGGAAGCCCCACGTAGAGCACGTTGCAGTAATCTAGCTTCGAGGTGATGAAGGCATGAATGAGGGTGGCTCATGGAGATGTATGGGTCTGGAGATGTATGGGTGCAGCCTCCGCACCAGATACAACTGGTGGAAAGCGGCTTTAGCCACCGCCTCCACCTGTCAATCCAGGCGAAGGTCCAAATCCAATAACACCCCCAGACTCCGAGTCTGCTGGGCTATCTGAGGATGAACCCCCTCTACGAGGGGAACCAATACCTCCATCACCCTACCCACCATCATCACCTCCGTCTTATTGGGATTAAGCTTCAGTCTACTCTGCCGCATCCAATCTGCCACAGCCTCCAAACATTGGGAAAGTACTGAGATGGCAGGACCTGGGTCGTTTGAAAACGAGAGGTACAGCTGCGAATCATCAGCGTATCATCAGCATATACATTTTAAATAAATAAATAAAATAAATAAATATTGGTGACAATGCACCCCGAACCCCCTCACGATCTCCCCCAAGGGTTGCATATACACACAATAATGGAGAGAAGATGGAACCTTGCGGAATGCCACAATCCAGGGTCCGGGGGCTAGATGTTTCAGCCCCCAGCACAACCTGCTGGCTTCTCCCCGACAGGAATGAGCAGAACCACCCAAGGACAGTCCCATCCAGACCCCCCACGACTCGCAGCCGTCTCAACAACAGTCCATGGTCCACTGTATCAAAAGTGGCTGAGAGATCTAGAAGGACCAGAAATGTTGAATGTCCTGCATCCATCTCCCGGCGGAAATCGTCCACCAAGGCCACCAACGCCGTCCCTGTACCATAGCCGGGGGGGAACCAAGACTGAAAAGGGTCAATGAAACCGATGCTGTCTAGATGTGCCTGGAGCTGCAGTGCCACCGCCCGTTCAATAATCTTCCCTAAAAAGGGGAGATTAGAGACAGGTCGGTAGCTGACGAGTGCGTCCACATCCAAAGATGGCTTCTTCAGCAGGGGGCGCACCACAACCTCCTTGAGACTGGGCAGCAATCTCCCCTGCCGAAGGGACGCGTTGATTACCCTCGCCAGCACCATCCCCAAGGTCTCCCTGGAGGCTTTCACCAAGCAGGACGGGCATGGATCTAATCCGCAACTGGTGGCTCTAATGGACCCCAGAACATCCACAGCAACAGCTGGCATCACTTCCTGAAACTCATCCCAGAAAGATGGACCAGACGGTGCCTCCATAACTTCGCGTTCTTCCCCTACTGCCCCTAATCCGGTGTCAAAGTTACTCTGGATGCGAGCGATCTTGTCTGCAAAGTAGATGGAAGACAATTACAGGCTTGACCACCATAGCTAAATGGTCTAGACAGATTCCCTGACTCCCAAAGCACTCCAGAAGTCCAAACTCCATTGAAGTAAATGGGGCTTGTGCCAGCAAAGCACAGTGAAGATAAGACTGCCTGATAAATGTTCTATTTTGTGAGAACTCTTTTCGTTGATAACATGAGCATTTCTTGGCCAAAAGAGTATTATCCAACACACACAGAATAAAGGTTTATTTTTTCTTCACATAAAGCCAATAATTTGTTGGAATTGAAAGTGATTTTCTCTCTTTTCTATAATCAGCTATTGTTGAAAAAAGATAGGAAGCAAACACAGTGAGGAATAAATCAAGGTTCCAGCAGCAACAACAACAACAACAAAATATGTTCGGGGAAGAGGGGGCGTTATGGTTAAGATGGTAAAATGGAATATGTTCACAATGTGCAGCAGAATTTCCCACCTTACAAGAAAGGGAATGATTTTTATACATTCCAAAATGTGTATGCAAAAGAAGAGATATATGAATTATGAACAACATATGAATAGCCTGTTCCTTATATTATCATTTGGATGTATTTGTCTGAGTATGCTTGTGGTTAAAGGCAAATACAAGTATCCCATTCACCCCACCACTCCCCCCAAAAATAAAAATCAGGAAAGATGCACACTATCTGTGAAAGACCACATCCTGCCCCATATCTATACTGTCTGAATTGTCGTTCAAATGAAATATGCTTAGTCATTTCCAAAGTGGAGCTCCTAGTTTCTGGTCAAGCTTCTACTTACCATTATTGTACTCCTATGTCTCCAAATTAATAGTTACAAACACAAATAAAGGGTAAAACCAATAACAACCACACACCAAAAGCAGGACAATACAAAATTATTACTGGGAAATACAATAAAAAATTATACTAAATACATTATAAAATATATATTGTACATAAACAACATCAAACACTATAATGAAATAAAAACAAATCCCAAACAATATAAACAATGGGTACTTTTAGACAGGCAGCTGCTTCAGTGCTGGCTGTGCCAGCCTGCTTTAACCCCAGACTGGCCAGTCCATTTAAAAGTGCCCCACCAGATATGGAAGCATATGTGGAAGATGTAAGATGCAGATACTCTGAGGCAGCCCCGTTTGTAGCTCTCTGGAACATCCTGGAGCACAGCGCGTGAAGTAGACCGGCCAAACCCAGGGCACTAGCCCAAAGTGGAGATGCTGTCTGTCTGCTCGGTGGACCCATGCCACAGCTCCACTTCTGACTGGCCATTGCCCTGGGCAACACCATAGAGTTGTGGGCAACAACCTAGAGCATTGAGTGATCTACTCTCATAACTCCATGGTTGGGGGGGTGCTCCGCAGGAAGACTGTGGGCCAGGGAAACCGCCAGATCCATCTAAAACAGACCTAAGTGGGGCTGCAAGTGGATGGACGTGGGGGTGCACTCCCGGAGAACCTCCGGGGGCAGGCAACATCCGCATTCATCTGTTTACACCCAATACATCATAAAACCAATTAAATGTGTCAAGTGAACTGATCGTCTTCAGGGAAATCTTTTGGAAATCATGATATAAAATCTATACAATAATAACAATATTCTATCATAAATCCTGAGAAGTCTATAAAGAAGCCCTATAAAATTGACTGCCATTTTGAGTAACTGAAAGCTACTTTATAGACTTCTCAGGACTTATGACAGAATATTGGTATTATTGTACAGTTTTAATATGGTTCCCAAAAGATTCCTCTGAAGAATGGTTCGTTCCAAATGCAATGCATTGGTTTTAAGACACATTGTTTATATTGTTTGGGATTTGTTTTGTTTCTTTATAGTGTTTGACATCATTGTTTATATATAATATATATTTTATAATTTAGTATACATTTTTATTGTATTTCCCAGTAACAATTTTGTGTTGTCCTCCAAATTAATAGTTGCCAGAAATAGCTAGTAGCTGATCCTTTTCCAGATGTTCAAAGATTCTTGCAGGTTGAGGAACTAGAACATTTGCAGAAAGTAAATGCATTTGTTGATAGAAGAAACTTTTTTTTTTTTTTGCATGTACAGTCGAATAATCTCCAAGTGAGCGAAGGTTATCTGAATAAATAATTCATGAGTTCCTAATTTCAATTTTTCTAATACAGAGATGAGACGGACAGCTAAAAATGGCATAATTCAAAAATGAAAGTTCTAAGCTACTTCTAAAGTAGTGTAATGGCTGAATTTTATGTGGCCCTTTTTATATATACACCGATAAAATGGGTGTTACATTTTATTACATAATGTGACAGGGCTGCAGGTATGCTCTATGGGTTCCCTGGAACATGTATTATAAAATGTAACACCCATTTTATTGGTGTTAGAGCATCTGTGTGAAAAGGGCCACAGTCTTGTCACATCCCCTTTTCCCAGTTGGAGATTGGATATAATGTCAGTAAGTTCAGTACTTTTTATATACTTGCATGAAAGCTCACTATGGGTATTTTCAGATGTTATGGGTGGCCGGTTCACCACAGTGAACCACCAGGGGGGGTGAGCAGCGCAACCACGCCCGGGGGTGGGAAAACGACCCAAACAGACGTGCCGGGAACGGGACCACGGCCCGGAACCGGGCCGCACCATCACGGCCCGTGGCAGCACAACAGACGTGCAGCCGAACCCCCGGCGGGCGCTAAACCCCCACAAGGCACCGGGCAGGGGCGGGACACAGACATGGCCGACTGAGGGCAAACGAAGCCACAAGGCACTCAAGGGAACGCCCACACAAGGGAAACGGGAAGGGAGGGGGGAAGAGCGAGAACAGGCTGACAGCCGGCTCACACAGCGGTCCCGCAGCAGGGCACAATGCACGGCCACACGCCCGGGCACACACACTCACACCAGGGAAAGGCCGGGAAGGGGGGAAGGGGCGCCCGGAACGCCCCACCCGGAACACCGGCAGGGGGGGGGGGGGCACCACCACGGGGCAAGGCACGGACAGCAGCAACCCCCACCCCCACACCACCCCAGTCCAGTCCAGTCCAAGGAGGTGCCCCCACAGGAACAGAGGCAGTCTCGGGGGGGGGGGGCGGACCCCCGGAGCAAGGCACGTTGGGGGCCCCCAAAGCACAGCGAGGCCGGCGGAGGGGCGCCAGGAGGAGGAGGAAGGGGGCCCCACAGTCAAAGGCTGGCACAGGCAGGGCAGCCGGGTCCAGCGGTGCTCCTCCGCAGCACCAGCGACGCTCAGGCAGCACCCACGGAGTCACGGGGATGGAGGGGGCCCAGGACCACGGCCAGGGGCAGCAGCAAGCAGCGAGGCGGGCGGGAGCTCACCGAGGTGGGGTCCGCAGGTCGGGAGCGGCCAGCGGGGACCAGGGCCCCCCCCCGGGCCGGGGCGGGAGCCCACACGGGGGCACCACGCCGGGGGGGGCAGGCCAGCGACGCGGGGCTCACGGGCCGCTGCCGGGGGCCCCGCTGGCCCGAGGGCCCGGGTGGCCCGCCCGGTGGACCAGGTGGGGCCAGTGCAGCATGCCCCGGCGGTACCCCTGCAAGGACATGTAGTGGGCGATCAGGTAGTAGGCCTCGAAGGGATCGGGCATGGTGAGGGCCAGCTGCACATCCACACGCGCCCACACCGCCAACAGGGATGACATCTCCACCGCGGAGGGCTCCGGCACACAGCAGGCAGCAGAAGGGGGCCACGGAAGATGCCCCAGCTCCAGAAGCCGCTGGAACGCCGCCCCACGGGTGCGCTGGTACCCACGGGCCCCGTGAACACAGGAGAAGTAGCTCACGGCCAAGGCAGGGCCACCCTCGGCCAGGCACTCCGAGTAGGCGCCCAGACCACACACCACCAGCGCTGACACGGTCTCCGAGGCGCTCCAGGGCACATGGGCGCACAGCACCTCCGGGATGCGCCCCTCGGGGAAACGAGCCAGCCCCAGGGCCTCCGCATGCAGCCGGCAATCACGGGCGCTCACCACATGGCCAAAGTAACGGAGCCCGGAGCTCAGGCTCTCGTAGGCACCTGCACGGCTCCCCGGGCCGGCCAGGAGCAGCTGCACGGCAGGGGTGTGCCACAGGTCGCACAGAGACATGGTCTCGCGGAAGGCCCAGATATGGGGGGCCCCTTGGGGGCCGGACAGCGGGAGCCCCATGGATGGGCAGCCAGCCATGGTCCAGCACAACAGGGAATGGGACACGGAGCCCGGAGGGCACACAGACTGCCCAGGGCCGGGAGAGGCTCGGCCCGGCCCCCGGGACAGGGAACACGGGCCCGCACCGCAACATTGTAGCACAACAGAGCGAGGCGTAGGGTGCGGGCCCGGCACAGCTGCAGAGAACAACAGCGAGCTCTCTGTCTGCCTAATCGCACCTTCAAGGCCATCCCGCTACAAACAGCGAGGGGAGGGGGCCCGGGGTGCTGGGGGCGGGAGCAGCCGGAACGCACCGGCACAGGGCGCGCGCAGGCCCGCGAGGCCGACCCCCGGGCGGAGCCACCAGCACCGGGCCGCCATAAGCGCTCCCAGCCCCCACCGGGGCCCCAGCACCATGGAGCGCGATAGGGCAGGTGGGAACTGGATGTTCCTCGCGCTCGCGGCTGAGTGGCACCGTGACCACACTGAGCAGCTGTGCCTCCTGACCGAGAGGGTGCACCTGGCCGTCCGCCTGCGCTATGTCCTGGCCCTGCGGGCTGGCGTGCGCCTCCGGGGCCAGCAGGCCCGCAGGAGAGTCCGTGCCCGGCTCAGGGCTCGGCGCCGGGCCTGGGGGGCGTGGCTGGCCGCCTGCCGGAGCCTCACCCGGCCCGCTGCGCTCCGAGGGGCCGCGAGGCGGTTCCGCTGGGCAACGCAGACCCTCCGCCGGGCAGCGCTGCTGGCTATGCCCATAGCGCGGAGCCTATGGGTCACGGAGCGGCCCCAGGCCTGGTGGGAGCGGGCCCAGGCCCACTGGGGGGAGGCCGAGTGGGGGTCCCACTTCCGGATGGGCAAGGCCACCCTGCTGCGCCTAGCGGAGCTCCTCACGCCCTGGCTGGAGCGGCAGCACACCTCCATGCGGGAGCCCATCCCCATGGTCCAGCGGGTGGCCATAGGGGTCTGGGCCCTCGCAACGCCCGACTCCTGCCGCTCCGTGTCCCAGCACTTCGGGGTGGGGCTCAGCACGGTCGCCTGCATCGTGCGGGATGTGTGCGAGGCTGTGGAGGGCGTGCTCCTCGACAGGACCATCCAGCTCCTGGACCAGGGCGCTGTGATGGCTGGCTTCGCGGCCGGGGGCTTCCCGAACTGCATCGGAGCCGTGGACGGCACACACATCGAGATCCTGCGCCCGGCCGCGGGGGAGGCCCTGGAGTATGTGAACCGGCACGGATACTACTCCCTGCACCTGCAGGGGGTGGTGGACCACCGGGCCCGCTTCATAGACATCTACACGGGCAACTCCGGCCGGAGTCACGACGCCAGGATCATGACCATCTCCCCCTTCTATGCCCGCATGTACCGGGGGGACTTCGCGGACATGGGCATGAGGTGGATCGAGGGGGTTCCCATGCCCCCCTGCATCCTGGGGGACCCCGCCTACCCCCTGACCCGCTGGCTGATGAAGGTCTACCCTGTCCCGAGCACCCCTGCGGAGCAGGTATACAATACCCGCCTGTGTGCGAGCCGGACCGTGGTGGAGCGTGCCTTCGGGGCCCTGAAGCAGCGCTGGAGGAGTATAGCTGGCCGCCTGGACTTCACCGTCCCCACCTCCGCCCTGGTGATCGGTGCCTGCTGCGTTCTGCACAATGTGTGCGAGACCGAGGGGGCGGCCCTGGAGTACCCCGAGCCCCACCGGCCCCCCGGTCCTGTTCCCCTGTACGTGAACGCAGGGAACCCCCGGGAGTACCGGTATGCCAAAAGGATCCGGAACGCCCTTGCAACCCACATCGCCCGGGGGGGCCCGCTGTGAGGGCCTTCCCGCCCCTGGGGGCCCCACCCCCCGTTCCGTGCCCATGCCCCTGTACACGCGGTCCCACAGCCCTGTCCCCCCCACAAACGGGCCGGGGACAACTGTCTCTTTACAACACTTTATTGCCCACACAGTTCACACAATCACCCTGTGCCCCCTCCCCACCCCCGTGCCCGTGACCCCGTCCACCACCCGCCCTCATGTGGCCCTCCCCCTCCCCCCCCTTCCCACCATCCCCCCGCGTTTCCTGGGCCGACCCCTCGTGCGGCCGCTTGGGCCCACCGAGCTCTGGGAGCTCCCCTCCCCCCCACTGTCCGTGTCCCCTGCCGTGTCCTGGGCCGGTCCCGGCCCCGGCAGGGGGCCGGGCGGCGGATGGGCAGCTGTGCCCGGTGCCCCGGTCGCGCCCCGGGGGGGCTGGACCCTCCGGAGGCCCGGGGGCACTGGGAGGCGCATGCGAGGGCCCTGGGGCCGGGGGGGCGCCAGGGGCGGCAGGGCTGGGCCCGGGGGCGCCGAGGGGCCCGGCATGGGGACCTGGGCGGGCAGGGCGCCCGGAGGTGCGCCGGCCATCACGTAGGCACACATGGTGCCCGCATGCAGGAGCAGGGAGGTCCCAATGTCGTGGGACCTGTCCATCTTTGCACTGTGCTCCCGCACCATGCCCTGTATGTCCTGCCGGAGGCCCCTGAGCAGCCCCTGCTGCCGCTGGTGCTCCCGGCGCTCCCGCCTCCGCTCCAGGCGCACCTCCGCCTCCAGCCGGCGGTCTGTCTCCAGGGCCTTCTCCATGGACCGCTCTATGGCCGCCTCCATGCGGTCCACGGAGGCGATCATGCGCTCCCCCTGTTCCTCCGCCCTGCGGACGATGTCCTCCGCTTGCTCCTCCCTGCGCCTGCGGACCCGCGCCCGGTACTCCCGCATCCGCTGGGCTGGGGCCGCGGCCGGCGGAGGCGCCGCGCGCGGGGGCTGCCCTGTGGAAATGGGCGGGTGGGTCAGTGCAGGGCCCTGTCCCCTAGCGGGGTCGGGTCCCGGGGCCCCCTGCCCCCCCTCCCCCACTGAGGCCGGAGGCCCCCCTGGGCTGGCGCCCGGGGGGCCCTCCCGCCATCCCAGCCCTCCCGCCTTACCTGGGTCCGGCACCTGCTCTCCTGTGCCCTCCGCGGGGGCCTGCACCGTCTCGCTGGCCCGGTCCTGGGGCTCCCCATGTCCTGCGGGCGGGAGAGGGGGGAGCGGGTGAAGGGGGCTGGTTGTGGCCCCTGCAGCAGGGCCCCCACCCCCGCCCCTGCCACCGGCCCCCTGGTCTGGCCCCCCCCTGCCCTGGGGGCCCGCTTACCCTCTATGTCCGTCTCCGAGCCTTCGGAGCCCGGCGCCTCACCCTGGGAGTGCTCCCCCTGGGACCACTGGCTGAGGGTGGTGAAGGTGCCGACCTCCGACTCCGCCTGGCCGGCCCGGCGTTGGGATGTCTCCGGGCTGCTGCTGGGGGGGGGCCTTGGGGCTTCTGCGGGTCCCGGGTGGTCCTCCTGGGGGTGGGGGTCCCCTGAGCTCGTGTCTACCGGGCGGGCGGCGAGGGGAGGGGGTACCTCGGCCCGCTCCCTGCCCTGGACCACAGCGCTGCCCACGAGGCGTGGGGCAACTATGGAGCCCTTCATGTGAAGGATGCGGTCCAGGGCATCGTAGTAGGGGGCGGTGCGGGCCCCGTGCCCGGAGCGGCTGTTGTTGTCCTTGAGGGCCTTGTACCCCCTCTTGAGCTCCTTGGCCTTGGAGCGACACTGGTTGACTGTGCGCTCGTGCCCCGCCGCCTCCATGTCGCGCACGATGTCCCGGTAGACGTGCTCGTTCCGCTGGTTGATTGCGAGCTCCAGCTGGTACTCGAGGGTCCCCCATATCCGGATGAAGTCCCGGGTCTCCTGGAGGCCCCACTGGCCCCCTCTGTGGTAGGCCTTCCTCCGGCTGGGCCCCTGCTCTTCCTCCTCCTGGTCCAGCTCTTGCTGCACCTGCACCTGCTCCTCCTCCACCTCCTCCTGGGGGTGCGCCTCCGGGCGCGCGGGGCCGGCCTCGTCCTGGGGCTCGTCCGCCCGGGCTGACTTTCGTGTCTGGGGGGGGAAAGGGGGTGAGTGGTTGCTGGGTGGGGGTGTGGCCCCTCTCGGGGGCCCCCTGCCCCCCTGCCTTCTGCCCGGGGTCCCCCCAGGCCCCCCCGGGCGGGGGGTGGGGGTGGGTGGTTGCTGGGTGCGGGTGTGGCCCCTCTCGGGGGCCCCCTGCCCCCCTGCCTTGCGCCCTGGGTCCCCCCGGCCCCCCCATGGGGGGTTCACCCGTGCCCCCTGTTCCCCTCCCGTTGGGTGCCCTTACCCTTTTCCTGGGTGCCTCCTGTGGGCCCGTTCCGGCCGCTGTCCCCGGGGCGGCGCGACCCGGCTTCAGCTGTGGGTGTTGTTCCCGGGCCGCCTCCCTGGTCGGGTGCTCCCGTGTGCGCCCTTCCTGCGCCTGTGCCCCCTCCGCCTGCATCGCTGGGCCTGCCTGCACCTCCTCCGCCTCCTGTCCCGCCGCTGTCGCTGTCTCTGCCTCCGCTCTCTTCCGCTTCCCTCCTCGCTCCATCCCGCCACGCTTGCTTGCTGCTGCTCTCGCTTTAAATCTCCCTCCGGTGGTTGTGTTGATGCTGGTTGCCTGGCAGCGACGCTGCGTGCCTTGTCCCCGGCTGGGGCTCGTTTGGTTTGGTTCCGCTCGGGGATTGGCGTCCAGACGTTACTTTTCCTTGGTTCCCTGTGGGGGTTCGTTTGACCACGCTTCCCGGGACCTTCCCCTGGCTAGCCCGGGAAGCGTGGTTGAAACTGACCCCATGTGGGTATTGAGCGTGATGAACATCTGGCGCGCGCCGTTCAGACGTTCAGGGCCCTTTGGCCCCACGGGGGGGTTGAGCGTGGTTCAGTGTGGTTGAGCGTGATCTCATAACGTCTGAAGACACCCATACTCTCACCAAGGGAGTTGGTCCATTAAAAGGTATCAGCTGAACTATTTTGTCTCCATCTCTAACACTGGGGATCAACACAGCAACCACACTCTACAATGGAGATTAGTAACATTTCATATGGAATCTCTCCTATTTGAATACAATCAGGTATTAGCGATTCCAGACTCTGAATTTTGATTCTCAAAGGACAAAAATTCTGACTAAGGCCTTTTTTACACGGACTCCATGACAGCCCCGGTGGGTGAGCACACCCGGAGGAGTCAAGCTGGGTGACATTTACACGAACACAACCAGAGTAGCTAGAAGGGAGAGGGAGAAGGGGAGAGAGTGTAGCAAGCAGGATCCATGCAAGCAGCATGCAGGACAAGCAGGACCCATGCAGTGGCCAGGGACACCCAAACCAGCACCCCACCCGCTCACACCACGGGGGACCATGGGTGGCCAGCAACAGGCCCATACACTGCCCACACTCACGGTCAGCTGCCCATCGGGCCTGACGACCATCCATCGCCTACAGTGCAAATGGTGGGAACCAACAGGGGGCTCCAGGAGCAGTGGAAGGTGGGGCAGGCCGGGCAGGGTGGCTAACCAATGGGTATCCCCCACCAGACAGCCCAGTACCTGAGTGCAAAGGCCCCCAGGGCAGCATCAGCCGCTAGGCCCTCTGAACAGGGCCTCTCAGGGCAACGGAGCAGGATGATGTCATCTGGCTGCACTGCTCTGGGAGGCCCTGTTGGGAGGGGACAGGAAGAGGCCAGGAGCCAGGTGGGGACGAGCGTGCCGAAAGGAGCAGCTGCTGCTGCAGTACCTACTAAGTCAATTCATTTTTTAAACTGAGAAGGTGGAGGCAAGCCCTGGCAGCTGGGGAGGGGAAGCCCCAAGGGTTTGTTCATTCCCCTCCCCCCGTGGAATCACCTGCCCCGTGTCTCCCCAGCGCAGGCTAGAAATTCTGTGCTGGGGTAAGCGGGGCAGGAGATTCCGCGGGGGGCGGGGAATTCTGCAGGAAATCTGCGAATCACAGACCGACATTTGATTCGGGGCCCTGTACATATGTGTGCTGGTAGCTGTGGCCGGGCGTGGGGTGTAGAGTGAGAGGTGGTGTGAGTGAGGTGAATGAGAGACCATAGTGAGGTTACTGTGTGATCGATCATTGGTGTTGGTGTCCAGAACGGGGTGCAGATGCAGCAGACAGGGTTGGCGGGTGTGCTCAGCGGGTTGCCCCGTGCAGCTCTCCCCCAGGACCCTGGGACAGGCTACGGGTAGCAGGGGACCTGGGAGGCATGGTGTGGGTGTTCAGGGCCCACAGGGCTCGGGGCCAGGGGGAACGGATCGCAGCCGGGTGATTGCTAGGTGCAGAGGCCGCTCACAGGGCGGGTGGCTAATGGGAACGCAGTCACAGCTGCGCGGGCCTGGGTCAGGTGCCCCAGCGACGTAACACCTAGGCAGGTAGGTGCCGGTGGTGCCCCCCCGTGTGAGTGTTGCGGGTGGGGCCATGCTGCCTGTTGATTAGCCCCCTGAGGGGAGGGCTGTCCTCTTAACAGTACTGTCCGCCTGCTTCATGATCCTGGCGTTGGTGTTGGAGCAATGGGCCGAGCTACTACTGCCGGGTCACCGCTTCTACAACCATGGCGTATGGCGCAGGAGAGCGGGCAACCTGCACCAAGCTGCATTGCTGCGGTGGGCATGGAGGGTAGCTGTCCGCCGACAGTCCATGTTTGGAACAGCAGTGTCCCAGGACATGCGTCTGATACTGTCCCGGTGGCTGCTCAATGTCTACGGGTGCCATGTCACTGTCCCAGTACAGAGGCTGAATTGGATGCGCTCTTGCGCCAATTAACGGTAGGAGAACATGCTGGCCACCTGGACGGACGAGGAATGGACGGACGACTTCCACATGAACCACTCGCTGTTGGCCCGGCTCGGAGTGCTCCTGAATCCACATCTCCGGAGGCGTGAAACCAACATGCAGCATCCGCTGCCACCAGGGATGCGCGTGGCCATGGCCGTGTGGAGCCTGGCCACCCCCGATGCCTATCAGAATGTTGGGGAGCAGTTCGGGGTAGGGACCGCGACTATTAACAGGGTGCTCCACAACGTGTGTGACCTGCTAATTGAGCTACTGCTCGAGCGGGTCATACAGCTCCGGGATCCAGAGGTTGTGATCCGCGGCTTTGAGGATGTGGGCTTCCCCCATTGCATAGGGGCAATAGACAGCACCCACATTCCTATCATCCGGCCCCCACATGCCAAGACGGACTACCTAAATCAGAGGCAGGTGTTCAATCAATCTCAAGGCCGTGGTGGATCACTGGGCTTTGTTTACCAATATCTATACCGGCCACTCTGGGAGGAGCCATGATGCTCGCATACTGCAGACCTCCCCCTTCTATGCATGCATGTTTGACGGGGAGACAGCCCCCAACCTGTACCGTGTCATTGAGGGGGTCTCTATGGCCCCAGTGGTGATAGGGGACCCCTCCTACCCTCTGAGCCCATGGCTCATGAGGGCCTATCCCGTTGCGCGCACAGCGGAGCACCGGCTCTTCAATTAATGGCTCTCGTCGGCTTAGAGTGTGGAGGAGCGAGCATTCGGGCTGCTCAAAGGGCAATGGCGCCTGATCTACAGCATACCAGTTTGATCTACAGCATACCCCAATCCTTGTACTGGCATCCTGCACAGTGTATGTGAGACCGGGGGAGCTGCCCTTGACCACCCTCCACTGGTGCAGAGAAAGGGTCCCATGCCCCTCTACCAACATGTCCAGGGTGGCACACTCCAACGTAT
Source organism: Sphenodon punctatus (assembly GCA_003113815.1). Lineage (NCBI taxonomy): Eukaryota > Metazoa > Chordata > Lepidosauria > Sphenodontia > Sphenodontidae > Sphenodon > Sphenodon punctatus. The sequence goes on from QEPC01004523.1 coordinate 388,601, forward strand.
ATCGGAGGAGAACCAGGACGCTCTGTGTCAGCGCACTGTCACCCAGATGGCAGGCAACAGAGTAGGCATGTTGACAGCCCCCCCACCCTTCACGATACTGTGTAATGGGTAACAATAAATCCTGCTATGTCTGTTTCCACAATCTGCTTTTGGCCTCATTTGGGTCGTAGGGGTTCCCTGGTCCTGTGAGGGCTGTGCCCCGCGTCACTGGGTAACCCACTGCCTTCTAGCCATGGCAAGCGAACAGCACCAGGCCTTGGCACCTCATCGGTTGTCATGCCCGGTGCTGCACTGATGTAACTGTGCAGACCTGTACCCGGCCATGGGAGCGATGCTGTTGCCCACCCGGCTGCCTGCAGGCCAGAGATGTATGCTTCTGGCACCTGTCTTGTGAATGTCCTGCCCTCGACTGCATGTGGAGTGACCCCTTGCCTCCATGGTGCCCCCATTGACACACTGAACAACAGAGTGGTATAGTAAAACAGTTTATTAGGGGTACTGTACAAGGGGGGGGGTGTTTCACTGTTTGCGAGGCCTTCCCTGTGCCCACTTCGGTGCACCACCGGGGCTTGATCCCCTGCGGACCCTTGCAGCCGCCGTCCTTTGGGAGCAGTGACCAGACGGCCAGGGCTCTCCATTGTCCGCAGACCGCTCCACGCCAGGCTGGGGTGCTGGACCATGCTGTAATGGAACGTAAGGTCTGTGTTACATCATGCCTTGCACCGCCACAGCCCTTTCTATGGCCATCTGCTGTTCCCATTGCTCCCCACACAGCAGCCCCTCCCCCATCCCTCTGCCCTTCGCTATGCCCTCCCCGCTCCCCTTTCCTGACAGCTATGTCTTACCAGAGGTGGTGAGGCGGTCGGCATGGGCAGTTGGTCACCTGGAGGTTCCGGGTTTACTGGGGGAGACAGTGGTTCCCAGAGGGGGGGTCTCGGAGGCAGCTGTGGAGGAACTGGGAGAGGTGCAGGCCGGATGGTCAGCCCCATGGGTTCGTGTTGTGGGGCTATGTGGGGGAGAGGGACCCTGTCGATGAGATTGGGAAAGGGGTGCTGCTGTGGAAACCATTGTTGGCCGAAGTGCAGGGCGGGGCACCTGCACCGGTGGGGGGGCGCCCCAGTGGTAATCGCCTGCCATCCCGCCACCTGGGTCTGGAAGGGGTGCGTCCCGCCAGGGTTTCCTCTGCAGGAGCCCCACTGCCTCCCCAATGAGGTCAAGGGCCCGTACGGAGGTCCCCTCCAGCGCAACATGTCCCCTCGCCCTCTCGGCTCTGTCGAGCCGCATCTCACGGTGGAGGGAGGCAGTCAGGCGCCTGTCCCACAGGTGCTTGGTGCAGGACTGGTTTAGCATGGCTGCCACTGTCTGCCGGTCCCTCTCCCCGTCCCCTATTTGCACCTCCCTTGTGCCAGTGAGCTCCTGTACATGCACCTCGGTTAACCTTCTGGTTTCCTCCAGCAGCTCCCTGCCGAGGTCCTCTCTCTTCCGCTTGTTCCAGGCCCGCATCTCCCAATTCTTCTCGGCACTGCCAGTGGCAGCTTCCCTCGCTGGACTAGGATGCTCATCTGTGGGAGTCAGGTTAACAGGTTGGGGTGTGAGGCTTCACACATCCGTACTCTGTGCCCATAGCTGTGCCTTCCTGTCACCCAGGGTGGTGCCTGCCTGCCCCCCCTTCCTCTGTCCCTATGGTGTATGTTACTGGTTGGGCGGGGTCCCGTGCAACTTGTCCCCTCTGTCGGACAACAGAGCTCGCCCCATTAGGGGCCATGTTCACCCAGGTCCATGCTATTACAGCTCCTCCTAGGGGCCTGTCACGGGTTGCTACCCCCTTGCCCCCCCCTCTGCGGACCCCTATGGGGCTGTTAACCCATATGGCTCGGTGACCCATTGGTTCCGGTCACTGGCCCTTCCCTGTCATGCATGGGGGGCAGTTGGTTCTAGGGGTTGCCCCTGTGTCCGGCCTGTTAGCCCGTTATCGGCCGGAACCCATCCCTTGTCTGTTGTGGCCTACCATTGTTGTCCTGGCGCCCAGGTTTCGGGGGTGCCTCCGGTTCCTCCTCGACCACTTCCTCCTCCACAACCTCTTCCTCATGAACCTCCAGGGCGCCTTGAGCTGTAATGGGAATGTGGATCCATTAGTCAATCCCTGCTGCCCGGCTTCACTCTCTGTGGCTGGGGCCCTTCCCTCCCCCCCCCGGGCCCGTCCCCCCCTCAGGCCCTGGTTGCGTTCCTACCTGGATCATCTTCCTCTGCTTCCTGGGAGGCATCCCGAGTCTCTGTCTGCTCCGTGTGCGCCCCCCTTCCCCACGGCCCGGCGCCCTGTGGGTTTTGTGGGCACATGCGGAGGTGATGTTTGAGTGAGCGGGTTCCCGGGGCACCTCCTCCCCCAGGGCACCTTCTCCCCCTATGTGATGGGGCCACCCCCCTCCCGCATCCTGGCTTGCCTTGCCAGGAGCAGTGGCCTCCCCCTGCTCCGGGGGGGTTGGGCAGGGGGGTGTTGTGAGCGCCCTCCGCCTGCCCCTGGTGAAAGCTGTGCCATATAAGCAGGAGGCGACTATGTCCCCGTCCATGCAGAGGAACCAGTCCAGCTTATCGTGGAACTCCACTGTCCACATGGCACGGCTAGACTTGAAATTGTTGTCCCTGATATGTTTATATCTGGCCCTCAAGCGAAAACTGTTGCTTTTGTTGTAAGTCGCCCCGAGATGCCGTGGGCATGAGGGGGCGGCTAATAAATGTAACAAAATAAAAATAAATAAAATAAGTCCTTTGTCTGCTGCATGCACTGGGTGACATCCCTGTTGTACCCCTGACACTGCATCTCCTGGGCGAAGGCTTCATAGACCTGTCGGGTCTTGTAGCTGTGCACCAGGCTGTGCTGGACCATTTCGGCCCCCCACAAGCATATGAAGTCCCTGGTCTCCTGCCCCGACCAGGGCTCCCCCTTTTGGGTAGCGCTTCTGGGGGGGCCTACCTGCTTGGGGCCCGCCCGGTAGCTGTGGTGGCAGTGGAGATGGTCATCTCCTGTTGGGGGTATTGCAGAGGGGTTAGCATCTGCCCCACAGCCCCCCTGTGCTCCCTTGTGGGGGGATCCTTCTCCGCTCCCCCCAGGGGGCACGGGCACCTTACTTGGCTCTTACAGAGGCCCTCCTTGGCTGTCTCCCTGGTGGTGCAATGCTCCTGTCTTTGGGTGCTGTCCTGGGGTTGGGGGTGGAAACCATTAGCTGTCAGCTGCCTGGCCTGTGCTCCCTCAGGTTGTTTTCTGCTGTTGGCGTGCAGGCCCCCCTCCCTGGGTTCTTGGGGTCCCCTCGCACGTACCTCAGTCGCTCACACTCCCTTCCCCATGCCCCATGGCTGTGCTGGAGTAGGGGGCTGCGGTCAGCGCAAACGCCGGTCTGTCCTGTGGCAGGACGGGTGTGCTGTGTTTAGCAGTCCTTCCCTCTTCCCCCCCCCCCCAGCCCTGGCCTATGGGGCTGGCCCCCCTCCCCTGGGCGTCCCGGGGTCCCTCTGCTTACCCTGGCCCGTCCCACGCAAGTCACGGTGCCGGCGCCCTTTGTTTTGTTGGCAGCTTTCCGTCCAGCCATATTGTGAGCCAGCGCACCCATGTCCTGTTTCGGATCCCTTTTAAGGGCTCCTGGGCGGGCGTCCGGCGTCTCTCTGGGTGGGTGTGTTTGTGTAGGGGCCCCTGCATGGCCTCTCTAGCCATCTCTCTGCGGTCTTGGAGGACCCATTCCTGCGGGTGTGGGTGTTTGGGTTTTTACACGGATGGGCGGATGTTGAACACCCACCCCCACCCACGGAGCATGCCGGCTCCTTCCCCGCTGCTCCATGGGTGTTGGTGGGTGGGTCGTGAACATGCATTCGCCCACTCGTGTACGTTTACACAGGCACTCTCACACCCATCTGATGGGTGTTTATGGGTGGGTGCCATCTGTGTAAAAACAGCCTAAGATGATTCAGTCGCTTCCATCTTGTCTTGAAACATCGATCTTATCATTGTATCTCAAAAACATATAAATGGTAATTCTGAGCAACCCTTAAATGTTTTTAAATTGTAACACTAAATTGTTCTAAAACCCAATTAAGTAAACAAGAGATTTTCCACTGACCCGTCAAATATGTGTAGGCTATCACATTTCTGTGTTAGCCAAACTACATATTTAGCGCTTAAAAGTGTTTTTTTTAAATCTTATAAATCAACTGTACCATGTTTTCTGCAGAACAGACTCTCTGAGGTGAAGTCATATCAAGGTAACATCATGACACAACTGTCAATGCACTGTTAAATTGCTATTTGCAATATGACAAGACTGCAACATCGAAGTCTGCTGAAAATACTACAGTATTTAGATTTGGTTCAGTGAACTCAAATATGAGTAGTCAAGAGGTGATTTGTATATTTTCTGAATTCTCTGCCCAGCCCAAGTTTAAATCCTAACTGAACTCTACTCAATTACCATAAAATGGTTTTATTAAATAGATCTCTGTGGCGTGCTTTATAACAAAACAAAACCAACAGTGTAATATTCCTTCCTGCGAGTGTCTAGAATATTCTCTCTCAGATAGCATTTCAAAAAATATGTTCTTGTTCTCACCCCTCTCATCATGTCCTTTCTTCTTTAAAAGTAGTTAGTGACACATAAAAGGTATTTCAACATCTTTTCTTCAAGTATCAATTATTTTATGCATCTATTCCAAAATTGAACTCTGATTTTAATGCCAGATCTTATTCAGTTAGTCTGTCAACAGCATCTGCAGGCAAGCACGAGGATGTTTGTGTTCAAATAATCTTTAGTATGGAAACATTTTCTACAGAGAATGATGAAATGTAGCCAATCCAGATAATGGCAAAAACAGCCTTTGATTAAACATTTCATTCATTGTCACCATGGATGACAGATGAATACTGACATTCCACAGATCTGTTAAGATTGGATAGAATCTTCTGAAATGTTTATATTTTTCAAAATGCTTCTTGGCCAAAAGACATAGAACAGTATTCTCCAGTCCACATAAAAAATATCCTCCTTACTCCACCCTGTATGCACAGCTAGAGGTAGGAATGCATGCACTCTTTCAAATCCTTAGATACTTTTGGAAAGCACTAGACACAACTTAGGGTAATTTTAGATGTTACGAGACCACGGTCAACCACAGTGAATCCCCTGTGGTGGCTTTTTGTCCCGTAACGTCTGTTGGGGTTCTCGCCAGATGTTCACCCCAGTGAATCCCTGGTGGGAATCTCAAGGACCACGATTCTGGACCTCCGGCCGCCCAGAGATCCAGAATCATGGTGGGATTGGGCCCCAACCCTGGTTGGATTAACCATGATCCGAGATCGGCCAAAGGTAACGTTTGTTACCTTCAGCCGGCCCGTATCGTGATCGCGACCACGGGATGGGATCGGGAGCAGCGGCTGGATTGGCCACTGCGCCCGCCCATCTCCCAGAGGGCGGGCGGCCGGGGGAGCACAGGGGGGGGGCTGTGCGGCCACATGTCGCGTTGCGCAGCCCCACCCCCTCCCCGATCCCCCTCCAGAATCAGGCCGGCATGTCTAAAAGGACAGCCAGCCTGATTCCTGACTGGGGTCCGCAACAGATCCCTGTCCGTGGTTCAGCATGGCGGGCCTCCAGGCCCGTCATGTCTGAAATTACCCAATGTTGGCTACTTGCAAAAAGGCCCTTGGCCTTGAGACCACTCTGTGCTGATGCACTTCCCAAAAGGAAGCTGCAGAAATGGTTAGCACAAGGAAAGCAAAATTCCTGCAGATGGGGATCACTGCAATAGAGAGATTTCTGCCACTTAGGTGTTTTTAAATGAGAAGGCCCCACTCAAGGACTGCCTGTCCCAGCATGGAGCCCTTCTTGTCTGAATGTCGGGGTGCGTGTGCACGTTCCTGTGCCCACCCCTCCCCCACATATTTCCAACACCCTCCCCCCACGCATGAAAATTTTGGCAAAAAGCTAGAGTGCCCAGTATGCAGACAGGAGGGACAGCGTGTGGGCAGGGCTAGGGCGGCTGTGCATGGGGCCACTCGTGTGAACTGCTTCCCCATACATGGCGTCCATGCACCTTCCCCCCACACCAATCATGGACCCCCCTGCCCGCTGTCTCATTTAAAACATCCTTAGATAGACAGGGTGACAGAGAAGCCATTACAGCAGCTCTACTTCATATAAATGGATTCTTAAAATACCCTCTTTAAGGATGATCTGTGTTGATGTTACTGTCTGAAATTGATCTCTAATTAAAAGTATTATTCTAATCCAATGTTATTGAAATATTCCAATCAAAACAAAAAAAATCTGCTTTCTAAATGAGAATTTACTTTTACTAGTAATTTCATCACAATCTGTCTTCTTTTGTATTGACATGAATTGCATTTGGGCCCGAAGATTAGACTGAAAAGTAGAATACTACTTTTTTATGCATGGGCTGATTAAGAGATCAACATCAAGAATCACCAGTGCAGCAAACTCCCATACTTTGTTTTATTAAATTCTGACAGAGAAACAAACAAACAAAAAATGTCAGTAATGGTATGTGGAATGTCTCAAATACGAGAATTCCCTTTCTCAAGTGAATTTCACCATACATCACCAGATACTATGGTAATAGATTACTTGAAAATGCATGAGATGGAAACAAAGGGTGTTTTCAGACATGACAGTGGCATGGTTTAACCCGCTTTAGAATGGATTAACCTGGGGCCACTGTCACGTCAAAATGTGCCCATCAGTTTCACCAGGCTGGATCTTGATGGTGGTGCGGGCTAGCCCCCGCTGTGACTCGGGGAAATTGCTGACTCACAGCCCGGGCTAGCCCTGCCCCCCCATGGTCAGGATTCGGCCACTGGACCTCTGCGGAGTAAAGCGCAATTTCATGCCTGAAAGCCTACTTTATTTGGATCCAGTCTGGAGTGTCCAAAGTTTCGGGAGCCATGGCAGCCTCCACTGGCCACCATGGCTACCTGTCAGTTGGGAGCGGGCCGCTGCATGCAGCATGGGGCTGGGCAGAAACGTTAGTGCATCTACCCCACTCCCTCCCCAGTCCAGCTGCTGCCATGCTAGTTCGGCAGCTGAGCCAGATCCCAACCAATGTGACAGCACTCACCACCACCCGGGTAAGTCCGTGGTAACAGTGGACACCGACACTTCTGGCTGCACCCAAAGTAGTTTAGATGGCATCTTTTATTACACCAACTTCTGTTGGTGAGAATATGTAAGCTGTCAAAACACACATGTCCTCAGGTTATGTAACATGTCAGAACTATATAGAGTAAGAAAATGCATAAAAATGCATGCAACAAGTCACACTATAAAAGCAGGTGACTTGTTACGTGCCTGAGGAAGGGTTCTATGTGCCCTGAATACTTGATATTCTCACTAACAAAAGTTGATCCAGTAAAGGATATCCGAACTATTCTGTCTTCATGTCTTACACTTGGGACCAATACAGCAACCACCATCCATCTCACTTTAAATTTGAAATGAATGTAATAAATAAAGGCCACTTTTTAGGTCAACCACAAGAGTCAGACAGCTGCAAATCAATACATATTTGAGTAAAAGACCTAAATTCCAATTTATATGCCTAAATTCCTAGAATGGTCCTCATCCTCTGAACAAAAGTTGAAAATCCATTTCAGAATGGATTCTGAAAAATTGCAGAATTTTTCTCAAGTCTTTGCTTTGATCAACATTAAAGGAAAATCCAGGTCCCAGTACAGTTATGGGAATTCTATTCATAACTTCAACTTGATCAAGCTGTAAGCATAGCTCCCTCCCCCACCCCACCTTTTACTACTGTATTCCAAGGTAATTTTTAATATAAAGAGAGTTCCCAGTAGAAGGATTTATGAAAAATAAGTCCCCCAAAACTGGGAGAGTAATTCAACAGTTCGTCATCTAATCATCCACGGATTTAAAGCCTGGGGGGTTGACCATGCTTTGCATCTCTGGGACTCCTAATATAACACTAGCACCATACTCAATCTTAAACTATGTGTGTGTGAGCTTCTTCACATCGGTCATGCAAAAGTATGGCAACTGTGTGTGCAATCACTTGGCCTCATTTCCTGTGGTTGTTACCACAGATTAATACAATGCATTTTAAATCTATATAAATATGCTCTTTCAGATAAACAACTATAAAGCACATTAGAGTGGGATGCAGAACAGAAAGAGAGTACTTGACATAACTAGAACCAGAAACTTGCAAATATGTACAAAGGGGGGAAAAGGCATCCAAGGTGGATTAGAATGAGTGGAGATTTAAACTATGTAAATATGAAAATGAATACACTGGGCATCAATGAAAGTAAACATTTACCATGGCATTGTATAAATACCCCAATGCTGTATTCATTCTAAATATAGGGAATAGACTGATAGAGCAAATACCATGGCACAGTATGGTACTTTTTACAATTTTTAATGGCATTCATTATATTCTTTAAGACTAAGTACAGAGAGCATGGTAAAAGGAAGAATAAAAGACTAAATAAGAAATACCACAAATTTGCAAATAAATATAAACATTATATATTTGTCAACAGCCTGGGGTGGGGGGATTTTATGTTAGTAAGATACACCAAATATTCTGGTACACTTGTATTATATGTCCTTACTTTATAATCAATTGTTTTCTGATTTGCTCCAATACAGTATCTTCCCAGGTACTCAAGTAATCCTATTTGGTCCATAATTCCCTAGGTCTTCCTTCTTTCCTTTTTACATTTGTGGGATAGGGCTTTAACTTTATAATCAATGGGCCTTATCATTCATACCAAAACACCTATAGTTAACATGCATTAAGGTTACTTGTTCTCATTTTCTTCCCAATTTCAACCACTACCAATACTGCAACAGTAAAATTAAGGTGGAAGGAGTCTCCTGCTATCACTACCAATTCCATCCTTTATGAGCCTCTCCTGCAATCCTTTCCACTTTTATGTTCCACACATTCCAGTTACCAAAAAAATAATAATCAAAAATCCTTAACTCAGGCTCAAAATGACAATCAGCTTTGCAAGAACATAAGAACCGCCGTACTGGGTCAGACCAATGGGCCATCAAGCCCAGCGTCCTGTCTCTGACTTTCGTCAATCTCTCTTGGGAGAAGAGCCAAACCGGTCACAATGGGCAATGCATTCCCTGTTGTTCCAGCCCCCAACAGTAAGAGGTTACATCCCCAAAACCTACTTGGCTAATAACCACAAATAGACCTATCCTCCAAGAACCTCATCCAATCCCTTTTTAAAACTAGCTACACTACTGGGTTTGACCACTTCCTCTGGCCGTAAATTCCACACGCTAATTGTGCGTGGAGTGAAAAAAATACTTTCTCTTGTTTTAAATCTGCTGTCAGTTAATTTTATGAAGTGTCCTCTTGTTCTAGTACTGTTAGAGAGGGTAAATAACTACTTCCAATGTACGTGTTCCACATGATTTTATAAACTTCCAACCACTCATGATGTTTATAAACTTCTATTCTATCCCCTCTCATACCGCATTCACCTGACAGCGGCAAGTCCCACAAGCCAAAGACCCAGCGGGGGAGGAGGCCAGAAGTACCGCCGATGCAAACGGGGTTTTGCCGCAACTTCACTGGCGAATACAGGGCTGGATTTTGAGCCCTGTCATTCGCAAGTGAAGTCACAACAAAATCCTGTTCAGTACTTCCGGTCTCCGCCTCCTCCCCCCGTCACATCTTTGGCTCGCGGGAGACATCGCATTCAGGTGTGAATGAGGTATGCGTCATTGCTTCTCCAAGCTGATGAGCCCTAACCTATCAACCCTCTCTTCATACAGGAGCTGTTCCATACCCGTGATAATTTTAGTTGCCCTTCTCTGTACCTTTCTAGTTCTACAATGTCTTTTTTGAAATGAGGAGACCAGAACTGCACACAATATTCCAGGTGCAGTACCATAGATCTATATAGAGGCATTATGATAATTTCAGTTTTATTCTGTCCCTTTCAGAATGATTCCTAAACTCTGCCGCCAAGGTCATTCACTCTGCCCGCCGCTTCGACCATGTGACGCCTCTCCTCCTCTCCCTTCACTGGCTCCCCCTTCCTGAACGTATCCTGTTCAAACTCCTGGTTTTCACGTTCAAATCGCTCCATGACCAAGCTCCCCCTTACCTCTCGGACCTAATCGCCCTACGCGCTCCTGCGCGCGCTCTCCGCTCTTCCGCTGTCCCCTCCCTCGCTCTCCCTCGCTTCTCCTGCTCGCCCAACCGCCTTCGTCCCTTCTCCCTCGCTGCCCCGCATGCCTGGAACTCCCTCCCTGCCGACGTCCGCCTCGCCTCCTCCCTCCGCTCCTTCAAATCCCTCCTCAAGACCCACCTTTTCCATGCTGCCTTTCCCAATGCCCTCTAGTCTTTCCCCTTGCTCTTACTGTCAGCCCTCCTCTGCTGACTGCTGCTACCGACCACCTTGTAACCAAGCCAAGTACACGCACCTGAGACTTCGCATCCGCCTGAATGTTTGTTTGTCTTCTCCCATGTCTCTCCCGCTGTCCCCTCTCCTTGTCTCCCCCTCCTTGTCTTTTAGATTGTAAGCCACAGGTAGGGACCGCAGCTGATTATATGTTCTGTACAGCGCCAGGTTGTTACTGGCGCTTTATAAATGTTTAATAATAATAATAATAATAATAATTGTTTGCTTTTTTCAACCGCCGCCACACACTGAGCTGAGGATTTTAATGTATTGTCCACGATGACTCCAGGATCCTTTTCCTGAGTAATAACTCCTAATTTAGAACCCGGTATTGTGTGTGTGTGTTTTTATATATATATATATATATATATGAGAGGGAGAGTTTGGGTTATTTTTTCACTTTGCACTTGTCCACATTAAATTTCATCTACCATTTGGATGCTTAGTCACCCAGTCTCGCAAGATCTTTCTACAATTCTTCACAGTCCGCTTGGGTTTTAACTACATCGAATAATTTTGTGTCATATGCAAATTTGATCAGCTCATTCGTTACTCCCTTCTCCAGATTGTTAATGAATATATCCCTGGGGCACTCCACTAGTTATTTCTCTTCACTGTGAAAACTGACCATTTAGTCCTACTCTTTGCTTCCCATCTTTTAACCAGTTGCTGATCCACAATAGGAGACTGCCTTGTATCCCATTACTTTTTAATTTCCTCCAGGGTCTCTTCATAAGGGACCTTATAAAATGCCTTCTGAAAGTCCAGATACACTATATCAACTGGCTCATCCTTACCCACATGCTTATTTACACCCTCAAAGAGTTCCAATAGATTTTTGAGGCATGTCTTACATTTCCTAAATCTTTGTTGACTCTTCCCCATTAAGCTATGTTTATAAATATGTTCGGAAATTCTGTTGTTAACAACCGTTTCCACCAGTTTGCCCAGCACCAACGTTAGGCTCACCCGTCTAACGTCCAGGATCACCTCTGGAAACCTTTTTAAATATCAGTGTTACATCTGCTACCCTCCAATCATTTGGTACAGTGGCAGATTTTCGCAATAGGTTACAAATTACCATTAGTAGGTTTGCAACTTCATATTTGAGTTTCTTCAGAACTCTGGGATGAATACCATTTCATCCTGTGATGTTACTATTTAGTTGGTCAATTTGCTCAAAACTGGGAGGGATAACTAACACTTTGGAAGATAGAATTTAAAAAAGTCTTGATAGGTTGGAAATCTGGGCTGAAATTAAAATATATATATATATATATATATATATATATATATATGAAAATCAACCAAGATAAAATGCAAAGTTTTTCAGTTAGGGAAGAAAACCAAATGCACAAGTATAAGATGGGAGATACCTGGCTTGGCAGCAGGATATATAAAAATTATATAGGGAGTTTGGTTGATCACAAACTGAATATGAGTCAGCATTGTGATGTGGCTGCAAAAAAAGGATAATGAAGAGATCACCAGGTTTTCCTCTATGATACTTTACAGTCCTCAGTTCCATTGGCTGTAATGAGCAGGCTCATATGCTGGTCAAAAATAGACTGAAAGGGTGGGGGAGTGTTTCTGGTGATCCTAAAGTGGAACAGGAGGCAGCAGAGAGCACCGACATATGTGAGTGTGAATGAGAGCAAGAGGTTTTGATAAGCACCTAGCTTAAAAATAAGAGTGAGTGTGTGAGTATCTATCCACCAGACCTCTTGTAATTGCAGACATCACTATTCAAAACTAGTACAGTGAGATCAAGTAGTCTTGGGGAAAGAGAGAAGGTCATCTGAACATTTAAAACTTCCCACAATGTACAGACCTGGTGAGCCAGTGATATGAAGTGGATTGGGCATATATGTAGAGTTCTCATGAATAAAACCTTTTCACCATCAATAGGATTCTGAAATTTGATACCTAGAACATTCTCCGATATTCTGAAATTGAATAGATGCAGTTTTTAAGGCCATTTTCACACAGGTGCCTGTGTGAATGCTGTCGGCAGTGGGTGGGGAATGGGTGGGCATCTGTGGGAACAGCGCCCGCGGTGGGTGGGGGTGAGTGCACGCTCCCGCGCTTCATCCATCACCCGCACATGGAGCAACTGGCTCCAATGCCAGTTGCTCTGTGTGTGGAGATGGGTGGAGGTGGGAGGAGATGGGTGCGCCACCCACCGTGGGCACACACCCATCCCCCCACCCACCTCAGCCCATTTGAAAACGGCTTAAGAGTTGTTGTATTTCAGAAAAAACAGAAATATCATCAGGTGAAACATAGGGCCTTGTTGAACTCACCCAGTCACACTTTCCCTTACTGAGAAAGCCGTGAATCCAACTTTTGCTGCAGCACTAAAAATTCCTGTAACCAAACTGTTAAGAACTTTTCTATATTCTCAGATTTTATAAAACATTTTTTTAAAAATGGGCAAAGATCCCTGGATAGACCTTGAGGCTTCTGTTACTCTTTTGGAAAAGTGCAAAAAGCAGGAAAACCTGTGGCTTTTCCCTGGAAGCCACCAAGTAGTTGGAGGCCAAAAATATTGTCTCTGAACACTAAGTAAACTGTAAAAGTATCTCTGTAATATCATTTCATATATTTGAGGATTTTTAGAAGAGTCAAAAACAGAAATAGAAACAAGCACAAGTGACTAAATACAAAATGGCAGTTTGTTTTCAGTGTATTCTAACAATAATAAAAACTTGCAGGAACATTCATATTCCTAAGGTGAACTGAGGTAATACATGTACTCCTCAACCTCCATTTGCCATTTAAAAATTATAGCATACAGATAAAGATACATTTTCAGATAGCAATTTGAATCAGTAAACCTGAAAGCTCCTTTCCCCCCTTTTAGCTTCACTGCCTATAGTCAGTTGCTACTGGCATTACATGAATGAAACTCATAGCATGGGCTTACCCCACTTGCTCACTTTGCTACTTTTACACTGCAGAATCCATTGCTGGAAAGCCCCAGACAGAGTAAGAAGATAAGCTGATATCACACTGTTCTTTGATGCTGTGTCAGTATCCTCTTGATTGGGGCAAAGAAGTTGTAACACTTCCGCCAAGCTTTGAAGTGGAGCAGGAAAGTGGGAAACCAGAGAGGAAGCAGATAGGTTCATTTTGAAAACTGTAGCTATGTTGTTGGTTTTTTAAGTGCCCTTCAGCCACTTAAAGGATTCCACAAACCACAATTCTCTGCACTAAGGGAATGGGAATTGTGTTTGTTAAGTGTTTTGGAAGCCTTTCAACATGAAGAACAAACAACAGAGGGATGTGTGAGACTGTCAGAAAAGCTTGGGAATTAAAAAAAATTAGAAAAACTGAAATCAGAGCTAATTACAAAAATCAGAGCTAATAGGATTTTTCAGTTATTTGTGAAATCAAGTTTTTGCCCTTTAAGAACTACTATGAGAACTGTGACTTATTTTAATTCACCTAACTCAAATTAAATCTTATCCTTCAAGAAGTGTGACATTGAATACTTCATCTATACCTTCAATTAATTGAAAGTTTGATCATTTTGATAAAAATCTAATTAATCAAAGTATAGCTTTGTTAAACTAAGCTAATTACAACTCAAGGTCAAACCAGGCCCCAAGGTACCTTTTCTATTTCACTAGCAACTTACACTAATCTGAACTTTGTTTAATATCTGACAGTAACCCCTACACTAATTTTACTGACAGGGTTGTGATCTAGTTCAGAATGAGCTAGCCAAATGCACAGTTAAAAACCTCATAGCAAACTTCGCTTGAGAAATTCACAAATGCAACAAAGAAAAATTGCATTTGCAGTTGTGAATTTTTGAAACTCAAGTTCAAACGTCAGTTTGAATATTTATTTCCATTCTAACTGAAACTCATCCACGTGGGGAATTCCAGAGGAAGAAACCATACACTGTGGCCGTTTTTAGACGAGCGCCGCAGTGCCCGCGCTTGTTTGCCGAAAGACCCGGCAGCCCGATTTACACGTGACGCCGCTGCCAAATACGTGCATGCGCGGGTAATGCGCATCCATATCCGGCCGCATATGACCGGCCTCGATTACCGACCTGGTCAGTTCGCGGCCAGAAATGGATGTGCATCGCCCACGCCTGCGCGTATTCGGTGGCGGCATCACATGTAAATCGGGCTGCCAGGTCTTTTGGCAAACAAGCGCGGGCGCTGCCATGCTCATCTAAAAATGGCCTAATAGCCAGCTCTGCTTCTCTGTGATTGCTGTCTGATGCAACGTTATTCACTGGTGAGTTGCTAAAATGCTGATGCGATGAATGTCCTGGGGTCTGTCAGAGCCACTAGTTGTGAACTAGATCCATGCCCGTCCTGGTTGGTGAAAGCCTCCAGGGAGATCTTGGGGACGGTGCTGGTGAGGGTAGTGAACGCGTCTCTTCGGCAGGGGAGATTGTCACCCAGTCTCAAGGAGGCTGTGGTGCACCCCCTGCTGAAGAAGTCATCTTTGGATGTGGATGCACACGCCAGCTACCAACCGGTCTCTAATCTTCCCTTTTTAGGGAAGGTTATTGAACGGGCAGTGGCACTGCAATTCCAGGCGCATTTGGACAACATCTGTTTCCTTGACCCTTTTCAATCTGGGTTCTGCCCCGGCTATGGTACTGAGACGGCGTTGGTGGCCTTGGTGGATGATCTCCGCCGGGAGATGGACGCAGGATGTTCGACCTTTGTGATCCTGCTAGATCTCTCGGCCGCTTTTGATACCGTGGACCACGGGCTGCTGTTGAGATGGCTGCGAGACTTGGGGGGTCTGGACGGGACTGTCTTTGGATGGTTCCGCTCATTCCTCTCGGGTAGAAGCCAGCGGGTGGTGCTGGGGGCTGAAACATCTAGCCCCTGGGCTTTGACTTGCGGCATTCCGCAGGGTTCCATTCTGTCTCCACTGTTGTTCAATGTGTATATGCAGCCCCTGGGGGAGATCGTGAGAGGATTCGGGGTGCGATGTCACCAATATGCTGATGATACTCAGCTGTACCTCTCGTTTTCAACTGACC
>QEPC01004523.1:404863-430759 GCA_003113815.1 Sphenodon punctatus
GGGGGGGGGGGGTTAATTTTTGTTGGGGGTGTTTTAAATTTGTTTTACTTATTATACTGTAGATTTTGTTTTATGTTTTAAAATTGTTTTTATACTATGTTGGAAGCCGCCCCGTGATGCCGTAGGCATGGGGGGGGGGCATATAAATATAAATAAATAAATAATAAATAAAATAAATTTAAAAAGCAGTGTAATAGTGCATCCATGATTGTCACCTTATGTTTGGATATGTTACGGAGTGTCTCATCATTGCTTGTGATGGGTGGTACTATGTCTATCAGCTGCTGAGCCTGTCCAAAACACAACTATGGTGCTGCCACGCATAACTGGCCAAGCAATTTTGTCTACATCAGAGATGGGGAACCTCTCTGGCCTATAGTCAACCTCCGGCATAAGGGTCATTTCTGTGTGGACTGGAAAGACATTCTAAAACAAATTGTAAGGAATTGCCATTGGAAATAATGGACACAACGTGAATAATGCCAACTGGAAATAAATAATGAAGTCTGTGAATGATGCCAATAGTACTTTACTGGGCAGTAAAGCAATACCATGAAGCTGCATCTCTAAAACGAATGAAGAATAGGGAAGGGGTGGAATGCCAAACAAGGGGCAGAGGAGTGCGTGTGTGTGTAATACAAAAGGCCAAGATAGAAAGACACAGAGAGCCAAGAGGAGATGCTGAAATGACATAGATTGGTTGGGATTGCAGCAAAGAGGGCATGAGGAGGAACTGCAATGACATGGGAGTGGGTAGAATGATAGACAAGAAGGCACCAGGACCAACTCGAATGGTGGGGCGGGCAGAAGAGGTGCTTAACCCAACCCCTTGTCATTTCTCATCTCTTTATACCATTTCTTCTTGTCATTTGAATAACATCCCTCGTCCTTAAACACATTCTGTGTCATCACCATTGTTATTCCAACAGGCTCTCATTATTCCATCCGTATCACATTGCATGTACCCTCCTCCATGCACCTTGGGAGCTGGGTAGGTGGGAGCGATGGACCTGCAGTGCCTGGGGGATGCCCTGTGCTGCCCTAGCCCCCAAGAGCTGGGGGAGGGGAAGGGACTTGTGTTGCCCGCACCTCAACAACTGGGTGAGGGGGGGAGCGGAAGGCCCCATGCTGAGGGTGGAATATGTGGTCCATGGTGCATTTTCAAAATTCCAGTGCAGCCCCCAAGCTCCAAAAGGTTCCCCAACCCTGCTCTACATAGGTATTTGGAATGTGTTCCTTTTTTCAAAGGATGCACTGTACTGCTCGGATTACGAGCACATTGTACCACATTTATGTTGTCTTTCACATTTTGTTTCTTTCTGTTACTAAAATTGCTTTTTTTGTGTGTCACTAAAATTGTGTTGTTTTTTCTTCTTGGTTTGAATTTGCAGTTCTCATACAGGATGAAGAGGAGTCATAACAAGAAAGTGGATGAAGTAACACCAGGGAGGATGAGGTTGCAGATCAATAAATGCATGCTTCTTCCCGATCAGAGGATCCAGATGTTGGGTCACAGTAAGAAGAGGAGCTGATGGAGGAGTCAGAGGCTGAGCAGACATCACCACAACAGCATCACTTATACTCAAAGGAACTGGAGGAGCTTCCTGAATCAGAACCTGCTGAGGAACTAGAATATGGGGCTGGCACTTTGGACCCTTACTCTGGAGAATCACATTCAGACAGGGCACCTCCTAATGTTCAGCGCTCTTCCACTCCTGCAGGAAGCAGCACTACATTACCCTTTACTCCACCAACTAAACCAAGAGTGGCACCAGTCAGAACTGAAAGGTTTCTTCCGTGCATGGGGCAAACCAGCACATCCAGACATACTACCTCTTCTACCTCAACTGCTGTTGTGTTTCAGCCATCAATTGCAAGTGTTCATAGTAAAGAGACACCTCTGCCTCCCATGGCCAGTCCCACTCCTATCCCATCCACCATGGAGCCATGGAGCTGCAAGGCAACAGAAACAGACTGCTGTTCATTCAAAAGTATGGCAGTATTGCTGATTAAGGAGTGACACTGACTACATTGCTATCTGTAATATATGCAAAGCACAATTACATCACGGACGTGATGGTGGGAACAGAGTCAGAATTACGCCTGTGATCCATCACTTGCATCTAAAACACAATATTGTTAAGGGAATACAATAATGACTTACCACTACCCAGTCTGATACTCTGTTAAATAATATTTCCAGCAGAGTATACAAAGCAATGTATGGTTTCTGAAGCTGGTTGAAATGCCAAAGTGAAGTTGATCATAAGAACATAACTAGTGCCATACTGGGTCAGACCAATGGTCTCCCCAAAATGGCCAATCTATGGCCCTTTTCAAACGGGCATGAATGCGTAGGGTGGATGGGTGGGCGGTACGGTGAGTAGGCAGTGTGTGTGGGTGCTTTCCCATGGACCCCCACCCACCTCCATCCATGTCCACGCACAGAGCATCTGGCATTGGCGCCTGTTGCTCCGTGTGTGTATGATGGGTGGAGGTGCGTGGAGTGCAGGAGCGTGCACACTCCCCCACCTACCGGCTGCAGCATTCACATGGACACCCACCCATCCCCCGTGCACCCACTGCGGCATTCAAATGGACGCTGCCCCTCACCGCACACGTGGGCATGGGGGGGGGGGGCGTCCATTTGCAAAGGGCCTCTGTCTCTTGGGAGAAGTACCCAACAAGTCACAGTGGGCACTCCATTCTCTGTGTTCCAGCTCCCACTAGTAAGAGGTTACATCCCCAAAACCTACTTGGCTAATAGCCATTAATGGACCTATCTTCCAAGAACTTTCAATCCCTTTTTAAAACTAGCTTCGCTACCAGACTTGACAACATTCTCTGGCAGTAAATTCCACAAGTTAATTGTGTGCTGAGTAAAAAATTTTTTATTTATTTTCAGGCAGCGGCAGTTGCCTGAATACTTAAATGTACAGCCACTCTTCATTATAAACAGGCGACTGCTGAAGCCCCAATTTTGCAAAAACCGCTTGACCTACGTTTCTGAAAATTTCATCATGGCTGTAAATTGTGAGGACCATCATATCCACAAAGTTTGAAAAATATCCATCAGGAAAATAAAAAGTTATTGCAGCTTAAACGTTAATTGCTTGTGGTCAAAATTCATACTGGCCTCGTGCATTTGAATCATCAATATCTCCTCCCCGTGGAGGAGTTGAGCCCCCAAACTTCACAGGCTTTGAGAATGGGATCAACAAAAAGTGCTTCTAAAATATTATATTGATTGATACAGCCAAACCCGAGTTATTCTTTATAAAACCTCAGTTCTGCTGGTTCACGCATGCGCACTTGAGCCCCTCTCTCCTGTCGGCGAGTCTGTGCGCTCTGAGGTCTGTGCGCTGCTGCTTCTGCTGCTGCCCGGCCCCTAGCTGTCAGTTTCATTAAAAAAAAAAAATCTGCCGCCGTGGCCGCTCTATCTGGAGCCCGCTCCCCCAGCCCCTCCAGCTGACTATGAGCCCCCAGGCTCAGGCTCCCCACCCCCACTCCTGCTTGGCCAGGGGCGGATTGGCCATTGAATGCACCGGGAGGATTCCCGGTGGGCCGGGGCCGGGCTGGGGGCCGGTCATGCTGTCTTTTAAAAAATTATTCTTAACAAACAAACCAAAAAAATTGTTGGTCCTGACCCCTGTAGGGTTGGGTTGTGTTGGAGGGGGGGGGGAGGGCTTACCTGACTCTCCCTCCTAGTAGCGCTGCAGCAGCAGCGGGGACAGCGATCGGGCTGGGAGATAAGGCTGTTTGTTTACAAACAGCTCCTGCCCATGTGCTGATCAGAAGGTTGCTACCTTGTAAAGAAGGTTCTTCGAGATGGCTCTCAACATTCTCACAACTGGGTTGTGTGCGCAGGAGCCAGTGACTCACGGGGGGGGGCACTGCCTAAGGGGGGGGACTAAGGGAGTGGGGGGGCACTGGCTAGTGGGCAGGGGGAAAATTAAGGGAGTGAGGGTGCACTGGCTAACGGGGGGGAAACTAAGGGAGTGGGGTGCACTGGCTAACGGGGGGCTAACGGAGGGGGGGGGCACTGGCTAACGGGGGGGAACTAAGGGAGCGGGTGGGCACTGGCTAACCGGAGGGGGGGAACTAAGGGAGCTGGGGGCACTGGCTAATGGGGGGGAACTAAGGGAATGGGGGGGCACTGCCTAGCTGGCAGGGGGAAGAACTAAGGGAGCGGGCTCCCGCCCACACACACAAGCTCCCCCCACAAAGACCCACAGACCACCACACATCCCCCCCACACAGACACCCCCACCCCAACATCTCCCCCCCACACACACACACACATCGTCCAACAGACGCCCACAGACACATACACACAGACACCAACACACACCCCACACCTACCCTCCAAACGCCCGCCCCAAGCTCCCGCCACCCCTCGCAACATCCTCAGCACTGACCTGACCCCCCAAACCCTGCCCCTAGCTCTTGCCCCCGCAACATCCCAAGCCACCTCTCACAAAACCAAGAAATTCACTAAAACAAAAAACTTAACAGTTTAAAAAGACACTTAAATGTACAAGAGTTTTCTTAAAATACACACAAAAACACAATTCAGTACAATTACAATTCAAAACACCTTCCACTTCATACATTGCAACAAAACATAAACTCCAAAAAACATAGAAATTAATTCACGCTTAGAGCAATATTTAATATTTTATCGTCAACATACATGTAATATATATGTACTACGTTCCTTACCATACATACTTCATTTTTTTCAATAACTAAACTTGCACATTTTATAATTATGAAACTATTTTATTTTCATAATTTGACAAGGAACAATTTTGTCAGAGTAATTTAAGTCTGTTTCCACATAACTTCATTGTGTACAACGAATTGTATAATGTATACACTCAGATTATTTACTTCATTGTATGAACTGTACACAATTTGTATACATGTAAATAACAGACTTAAATTACTCTGACAAAATTGTTCCTTGTCAAATTATGAAAATAAAATAGTTTCATAATTATAAAATGTGCAAGTTTAGTTATTGAAAAAAATGAAGTATGTATGGTAAGGAACGTAGTACATATATATTACATGTATGTTGACGATAAAATATTAAATATTGCTCTAAGCGTGAATTAATTTCTATGTTTTTTGGAGTTTATGTTTTGTTGCAATGTATGAAGTGGAAGGTGTTTTGAATTGTAATTGTACTGAATTTTGTTTTTGTGTGTATTTTAAGAAAACTCTTGTACATTTAAGTGTCTTTTTAAACTGTTAAGTTTTTTGTTTTAGTGAATTTGTTTTAAATCTGCTGTCAGTTAATTTCATGGAGTGTCCCCTTATTCTAGTATTGTTAGAGAGGGTAAATAACTGTTCCCTATTTACGTATCCCACACCACTCATCATTTTATAAACTTCCACCAAATCCTCTCCAAGCTGATGAGTCCCAACCTATCAAGTCTCTCTTCATACAGGAGTCATTCCATACCCTTGATCATTTTTGTTGCCCTTCTCTGTACCTTTTCTAGTTCTTTGTCTTTTTTGAGATGGGGTGACCAGAACTGAACACAATGCTCCATGTACGGTTTTACATTAGAGTTGAACCATTTAACCAGAGAAACACATCCTTACCTCGCAGTCATACTTTAAAACTTTAACAAACTTTAAAGAAATTTAAAGAGACATACACGCAAATACACATTGGGGATAAACCATGACTTTGCCCATTGAAGCCATACAGAGACTGGGGTGCCTGCCATACCCAAGTAAATGTTTCAGGGATGGAAATGTTGCACACTTTTGCAGTGGAATAGCAACCTCCATATAATAACATAAAATAAATACTAGTGGCTCAAAAGAACCATTATCAGAACTGCTCGCAGCATGGAGTGAGGGGGCTCCGTTGAGTCCAAGGCCTTGGACTCTAAGGGGCCCTCAGTAGATGGCTCTACTAGGAAATTTTCAGTGGGGAGGGGAGGGAGCAGGTCCAACACTCTGCCACCACCTACTCTGAAAATTTTCTAGTGGCATTTAGGCTGCTAGCAAAGGGTCCTGCCAAGAGGAAAGTTTTCAGAGTGGGTAGTAGCGGAGTGCCAGCTGCACCAACTCTTGAAATTTCCTTCCTGGTAGTGCTGCTGTCACTCCAGGGGGGCTCACTGGGGGCCATAGTACAAGGACAACCTTTGCTGGGGGAGGTGAGGCTGGCTAGGAAACTTGGGAAGGCTGCCACTTAGAACAAATCTGCCCCCTTGCCCTTAGGGCATAATTGTGACATGAGCCCAGAACTGCACAGCCTTGCTACACCACTGTCCATTAGACAACATGCAATGCAGTACTGGGGCCATGAACAGCTGGCAGGCCAGTCATGATGTTCTCATGATGTTAGACAGAACTGAGCTGCTGTTGCACATGTATAGTGAGGAAATGAAAAAGAAAACAAAAATGCATGCTCCCAGTTTCTTCATTCCTGCACAGTGCAATGCAGGGAATCAGTCTTCATGAACATTGTGTATAGCACCTTCTAAACTCATGGTAGTGTGTCACTTCTCTTTTGGACTGCTGACATCAGAGTGAGGCTGGAACTCATGTGCACAACGCTTTTAGGGCCGGTCTAAAAGTGCCTATTTATTCAGAGGAGTGCCTGGAATATGAAAGGTGTTAACTGGTACGACCAGGGCCTATGAGAAGGGACAATGGGGATACAGTTGTATCAGGTCCCCAGGTTCAGTCTCCCTGACCCAAAGCTGAGAATTTTATTTCTTAAGAACATAAGAAGTGCCATTTACTGGGTCAGTTTAATAGTCCATCCAGCCCAGTATTCTCCAACAGTAGCCAGCCTTGTTTACCTGTGGGGCATATGCATCAGGTTACAATGGAGTAATCCATTTCCTAGTATTGTCCTTCAGCTTCCAACAGACACGGATCTTATACCTTGCCCAACCCAACTGGTAGCCCTTAATGAAACTGGCTTTAAAAATTCATATCTTTTTAAACCTGCTACACTACTGGCCTGGATAACATCCTCTGGCAATAAATTCCACAATTTTACTGTACGTTAGGTGAAAGAGTACTTCCTTTTCTTGGTTTTAATTCTCTTCCCGGTTTATTTATTTATTTTATATTTATTTATAATAAACTGTGTATGCTGCCCCCTCCTGCTAAAAGCATCTCGGGGCAGCTGACAACATATTAAAACAATTTAAAACATTAGTGATAGGATTTTAAACAGTATTAAAACACAATATAAAAACAACATACCCTCCCACCCTAATCCAACCGACCCACCCCCTCTCCCTCAGGAAAAGCACGGCAGAACAACCAGGTCTTACATTGACTACGGAAAGAGGGTATGTCGGTAATCAGGCGGACCTCCAATGGGAGGGAGTTCCACAACCGCGGTGTGGCCATAGAGAATGCCCTCCGCAAGGTCGACATGCGAGAAACCCAGGGGACTTCGAGGAGGGCGCCCCCAGCCAACCGCAGGGGCCGATCCAGGTCCCGGAGGGTGAGGTGGTCCCGCAGGTAGGCGGGGCCCAGACCATTCAAGACTTTAAAGGTCAACACCAACACCTTGAATTGGGCCCAGAAGACTATAGGCAGCCAGTGCAGAGAGCGAAGCACTGGTGTAATATGCTCGCGTTGGCCCGTCCCAGTGAGATGAGCCGCCGCATTCTGCACCAGCTGCAGCCTCCATACAAGCACCAAGGGTAGCCCCACATAGAGTGCGTTACAGTAGTCCAATCTTGAGGTAATAAAAGCATGGACGATCATAGCTAGGTCGGAGTCCAAGACATACGGCCGAAGCCGACGCACCAGATGTAATTGGCGAAATGCCCCTTTCACCACAGCTGCCACCTGGGCATCCAGGCGGAGCTGCAGGTCCAGGAGCATCTCCAGACTCTGAACCTGAGATACCAGGGCAGGACGGACCCCATCAATGATGGGAGCCACCACTCCCCCGACCTTCCCCATGATCACCATCTCTGTCTTGTCGAGATTTAACTTGACGGCTCGCCCTCATCCAATCCTCAGGGAGAAGCCAGCGGGTGGTGTTGGGAGCTGAAACATCTTGCCCCTGCACCTTGTCCTGCGGTGTTCCGCAGGGTTCCATTCTGTCTCCACTATTATTTAATGTATATATGCAGCCCTTGGGGGAGGTCGTGAGGGGGTTCGGGGTGCGATGTCACCAATATGCTGATGATACTCAGCTGTACCTCTCTTTTTCAGCTGACCCAGACCCTGCTGTTTCATTGCTGTCCCAGTGTTTGGAGGCCATGGCGGATTGGATGTGGTAGAGCAGACTGAAGCTCAACCCCGATAAGACGGAGGTGATGGTGGTGGGGAGGGCGAGGGAGGTGTCGGCCCCCCTCATTGGGGGGGTTCATCCTCCTATAGCTCAGCAGGTTCGGAGTTTGGGGGTAGTGTTGGACTTGGATCTCCGCCTGGATCAGCAGGTGGAAGTGGTGGCGAGGGCCACCTTCCACCAGCTGTTTCTAGTGCGGAGGCTGCGTCCATACATCTCTAGGCTGGACCTGGCCTCCCTCCTCTATGCCTTCGTTACCTCGAGGCTGGACTACTGCAATGCGCTCTACGTGGGATTGCCCATGTTCCTGGTCCGGAGGCTGCAGCTAGTGCAGAATGTGGCGGCCTGGCTCCTGACGGGGACGGGTCGTCGGGAGCATATAACACCTGTGTTCCGGACTCTGCACTGCACTGCCGATAGCGTGCCGAGATGGCTAAACAACAGAGCTAGCTAATCCCACAGTGATGTTTGGGATGGCTGATCTTCCCCCTTAAACTCACCCAGAACCACAGAGTGCATAGATTTCAGCAACAGCCCTTCCCCCTCCAAAAAGGTGGGGTGTCTGGGCTGTGGCTCCAATGGGGCGCCCCATTGGAGGAACACGGCTGGGGCCAGAGCACTCGAGTTTGCCTGGGATGGTTGCAAGTCTAAGAAGAGGGCAGAGGTTTATCCCAGAGAGAGGAGGCTACAGGCGGTTTGGAATCCATCTTCTTTCCTTGCTTCTCCCTGACTTTCCCAACCCCACTAAGGATTGAGGGGCAAGGAGGTGGTCTGAGATGATACAGTGGCGTTCTGCAGGAGGGAGGGCAGGGAGATGATGGGGTCCTGTGCTGAGCAGCCCTGTGGGGCAGAATGACAAGTGTAGTCCTTTTGGGAGGACTCTTCAGAGCGAGCCTCAGCCCAGCGAGGGAAATCCTACGAGTAAGCAGGGAGGGAGGGAGCATACACAAAGGGGGGGGGCATTAAGGGGAGAGGGTAGGGGTAGAGCCTCTGTAGATAGCTTCCACAGTGGAAGCCATGCACAAGGAGAGCACCTCAAAAAGGGAGTAACTTTAGTGGGGGGATACAGAATATGGAACCCAGTTTAGGGGGAGGTCTGCAGAGCGGGCAGTGTTGTGGAAGAAAGAGAACCCTGTCCAAGGGAGAGTCTTGTACAGACAGAGAGCTGCAGAATAATGGCAACAATTATGCCAAGGGAGAGCCCTGGACAGAGGATAACTGACTGAGGGAGCTTTGTACAGGGGAAGAGCAGCATTATGCCAGGTGGAGAGAATCTTGCACATGAGAACAGCAGAGTCAGGGAACCCTGTACAAGGAGTGAGCTATCCAGGGAGTCCAGTACAGAGAGAGGTTCTTATAGAAAGCAGAATGGACAGTGTTGCACAAGTGGGGAGTAGAGTGGAAGACTCCTGTACAAGTCATGACCTAGAGAGATCATAGAGAGCAGTTTTTGGAAGTTTGCAATGCTTAAACCAAACCAAAGTGGTTGTATTCTTAGTAAAGCAGGGAGCTATCAGTAGAAATCCAGTTTCGCCTTGCTTGCTATTTGAAGGAAGTAACAACCTTCTAAACTGAAGGGAGCAGCTCTTCTACCTTAGCCTCCCCTAAGCCCTGCTCCCATAGTGTTTAAGCTGCTCAGCATTCTACTGTGCCAGCAGGACAAATTTTCTCCATTGCATTGTATTTAACAAAAAACTTGGATATTCCATAAACAAAAAACCTCCAGCTTACAGGGAGAGTTAAGGCTCTTGCAAATTCAATCACATGCAAAAAAGCATGGAAGTTGCAAGTTAAGGCTCCTGCCTTAACTTCTGTGCCATGTTAGCAGTAAAGACATTGTACAGTCTCACATATTGTGCTCACTTACAACTTAGGCTCCACACAGACACTTTGCCTTTGTCTTTCAGCCGCAATCCTCTTCAGGTTGGGGGTAATACTGAAGCTGGGAACAGGAGAGCATGAACTGGCCACTCACCCCCTCCTTTTCCTCTATCCTTTCATGTCAGTTGGGGAGAATGCGACAGCTGACTAAAGGCTCATAACGGCCCCTCTTACGCACTAGTCCCCACTGCCCTCCCAGACCACAGCAAAGCTGCATAGAGTCATATACAAATGTTTAATTAAAACTAAGTTGGGTATGCATTGAAATTAATAAAACTGTAATGCCATTGGAAGGAATGGAGGCAACCGCAATGCCAGTTTGTAAATAAATACTGTTGTTATTCCCACATCCAATTAAGTGACTGTGAAATTATACAACACAGCTGAATCTTTGGGAGTACATGGGGAAGATAAGAGGTTGTGAAATGATGAGAGAGGCACCACATACAGTATGTGGAATGATGGGAAAATACAAAGTGTGCGCAGGATTAAGTAAGTGGATGGAATGACAGGAGGAATGAGAAATAGTTACAGTATTAAGGTTCTGAGTAAAATAACTGATTCGGAAGACTGATAGGATAATTTGAGGAAACAGTCCTATCGTTTTACCCACTTACCATAGGTGATTCCCTATCCTTTGACTCCCAATAGCCTCCCTCCCTGTTATTCCATTTTCTCTCGTTTTTGTTGTTGTTGTTGTCATTCCACACACACACCCTTACTTCTGGTCCATATGACACATACAGACAAACATTGTATTTCCCAGGACTTCTGAGTTTTCTGAGAGAGGAGTGGGGGCTAGATGGTTAGAGGGGTGACTTGGACCCAGGACTTCTGGGTTGTCTGTTACAAGGTTGAGAGCAGGGGAGAGGAGAACAGGCTTGGAACCAGGACTATTGAGTTGCCTGTGAAGGGAGTGCAACCTACTGGATTAGAGTGGGGTGGAGAGACTGGAAGCCAGGAGTCCAGAGTTCACTGTTAAAGGGATGGGACCAAATAGATTAAATGAGGGAGAACTCCTAATTTCTCTCTTTCTTAAAGGTGAAACAGAGGGGGTGAAGAACCAGCTCCCGCCCTTCTGTTCTCAGCTTCAGTGTTGCCCCCAACCTGAAGAGGATTGGGGCTGAAAGACAAAGGCAAAGCGTGGGTGCATGAAACCTAAGTTGTAAGTGAGCACAATATGCGAGACTGTACAATGTCTTTACTGCTAACATGGCATGGAAATTAAGGCAGGAGCCTTAACTTGCAATTTCCATGCTTTTTAGCGTGATTGAATTTGCAAGAATGTTAACTCTTCTTGTAAACTGGAGGTTTTTTTATTATGGAATATTATCATAGACTGTGGGTGTTTTCAAATGTGACAGTGGCATGGTTTAATCCGCTTTAGCGTAGTTTAACCCGGGGGCCACCATCACGCTGAAATGCATCCACCAGATGTTTCCCTGGGCTGGATCCCAACTGTAGTGGGGGCTAGCTAGCCTGGGCTATGACTCGAGGAAATCCTTGAGTCACAGCCTGGGTTAACCTCCACCACGGTCGGGATCCAGCCACCAGACCCAGAGTAAAGCAGGCTTTCATGTCTGAAAGCTCACTTTACTTGCACCAGGTATAAGTCCTGGCGGTTTTGGGCACCATGGTGTCCATGATTGGCTGCCAGTCAATCAGAGGTGGCGGGGTGAGCCAATGTGCGCAGCGTGGGGGATGGCAGCTAGTTTGGCAGCTGGGCCAGATCCCGACCAGAGTGATTGTGCTCACCACTATCCAGGAAAGTCCGTGGCATTGGTGTGTGCCATCACGTCTGAAAGCACCCTATGATTCAAGATGTTATTGTGCTATGATAGGTTGGAATCTTTTTTTTTTGTCATGCAAATAAGAGCAACATTTGTGCTAACATTCACAACTAAAGCTATTTTATGAAATTATGAAATTGAAATTAATTATGAAATTATTTTATGAAATTATGATCTAAATAAAGAATATTCTTGGAAAGCCACTTGAATCGGAGTCTGCCACAACATAATTGTAGTGCAGCATCATGATTGATGTGTGTTGAAAATGCACCATACACCGTTCCAAATCAACATCACATGCTGATGCGACATCCCAATTAAATCACTGTAAAGCAATGTCAGTAAATCATGTATGATTTTTTTTCACCACTCTTATCTGACTTCCATATCCATTATATCAGGGTGTTGAATCTTTTCTGTCCTGGGGGCCACATTGAATACTGGTATAAGCTCAGAGGGCCACATAGATGCTAGGGTCGGAGGTGCTACACAGGTGTATTCAAAGGGAGGGCCCAGATCATAGATCTGGGCCATGGATCTGTCCCCTACCCTTGTGTGCCTGCCCTCCTCCATTCCTGAGCTCAGTTTTTCAGTGATTGGGGGTAGAGACTGGATCCAGGAGACAGATCCAGGCACTGGAAAAAGGGGCCGCATAAAAACTTGCCAAGGGCTGCATTTGGCCACCGGACCTGAGGTTCCCCACCCCTGCATTATATGATGAAACTCCTGGAGGCAGAAAGTACAAGAAATATGTAGCCTGCACAGAACTAGTAATATTTCACAGTGCCAGGTCTCTGGACTCATTCTGTTTGTGCTCCCAAAGGCATTTGACAGGCACACTACTCTTTACCTCCACCATATATACAGGCTTATGAATCGCACAAGAGAATTTGAGGAACCACAGGAGAGGATGTTGGGCCTTTAAACCTCTGTTTTTCTAAAACCTGTTTAACTCAGACTAACCAGTTAAAATGGGACAAGCGATACTGGATACAGTATTTCAGGTATGTTTTCACCATAGATTTTTAGGATAAAAGTCCTCTCTGGGTAAAAACACATGCGATGGTGGCCCACTATGGCCTGGAGACTCATCCATACGTCTGTTCTCCACCGCCAGATGTTGAGTCATGTACACCTCATCCTTGGGGCCCGGGATGAATCTTCCCGAAGATCTCAGGTGCCCATCCCGGGCCAAGGGCCATCCATGTGCGCCAAAGTGTCTGTTGGGCCCCACTACGCTATAGTTGTGCACCATGGCTGGCCAACATAGTGGGGGAAGGGGCACTGGGAGAACAGCTGGCCACCTGCACATTTATTGCATTCCCCGCCCTTCCCACGGGGGTGGTAGGAAAACTTTCTGGCCACCAAAGGTTGCAGGCATGTCTATGCCATGCCACCCACCAACCCGGGGAGTGGTGGCTGTGCTTTTCCAGCCTGGAGCAGGCTGGCAGCACTGCCTGCGTATCTGTTTTTACCCTCTGTTGAAGGTTCAACCTTCCCACTTGCTCATTTAGGGACTGGTAATAATGCACTCAATTTTCAATTTAAAAAAAAAATGGTGTTAAAACCCTGTTCAGATCATAAAATAGAAAGTAGAAATTAGTAGTCAGCATGACATTCTAATGCTATCACTACCTAAAGCCAACATGATAAATTTTGTCTACCTTACCTTAGTCTTGACTTCCAGACAAAAAAGAACAGGATTCTCTACAAACTTCTGTGACCAACATTCTGAGAGTAAACATTCTTGATTCTGGGAAGCTATTGCTTTTATGGCAAGATTGCTCTCTCCTGTTGCTCATGTATTATATTATTATCTTCAATTTAAATCCCACCCTTTTCCAAAAGTACTTCAGGTGATTTAAAGCAAGTTAAAACTCAGTATCTAAATATTTACGTCACTTTAACCTTATCATGCAAACAACTCCAGGCGCCCCTTTACTACCATCTTGAAACATTAAAATGTAGATCAATTGGCTGCAGCCTCCTTGTTATATGCACAAATAAATACACAATTATGAAAGGAATTTGAGGAGCAACTTGCTAAAGATGATAAAACTAATAATACATTTTTTTCAAGTACATCAGAAGCAGGAAGCCTGCTAGAGTCAGTTGGGCCATTAGATGACCAGGGAGTGAAAGGGGGGCTTAGGAAGGAAAAGGACATTGCAGAGAAGCTGAATGAGTTATTTGCTTCGGTCTTCACTTCAGAGGATGTTGGGGAGATACCCACACTGGAACCTGACGTTGTAGGTGATGATTTGGAAGAGCTGTCACAAATCAACGTGAAACTGGAGAAGGTTCTAGAGCAAACTGACAAACTAAATAGTAAGAAATCACCAGGACCAGATGGTATTCAACCCAGAGTTCTGAAGGAACTCAAATATGAAATTGCAGACCTGTTACTGGTCGTAATTTGTAACCTATTGCTAGAATCTGCCACTGTACCCAAGGACTGGAGGGTGACAAATGTAACCCCAATATTTAAAAGGGAATCCAGAAGGGATCCTGAAAACTACAGACCAGTAAGCTTGACGTCTGTGCCGGGCAAAATGGTGGAAGCTATCTTTAAGAAGAGAATCACTGGGCATGTTGATAAACATGGCTTAATGGGGAAGAATCAACATGGATTTAGCAAAGGTAAATCTGTTGGAATTCTTTCACGGTGTAAATAAGCATCTGGACAAGGGAGAACCGGTAGATATAGCGTACCTGGATTTCCAGAAAGCATTTGATAAGGTCCCACGTAAAAAACCCTTGAGAAAATTAAAAAGTCATGGGATAGGAGGTGGTGTCTTACTATGGATCAATAACTGGTTAAAGGATAGGAAGCAAAGAGTAGGAGTAAATGGTCAGTTTTCACAATAGAGAGATGTAAAAAGTGGTGTGCCCCAGGGATCCATATTGGGACTGGTGCTGTTGAATGTATTCATTAATGATATGGAAAAGGGCGTTAAGAATGAGGTGATCAAATTTGCAGATGACACCAAGTTATTAAAGGTAGTTAAAACACGAGCAGCAGACTGAAGAACTGCAACAGGATCGTACGAGACTGGGTGCCTGGACATCTAAATGGCAGATGAGATTTAACGTGGACAAATGCAAAATGATGCACATAGGAAAAAATAATCCAAACTAGGAGTACACAACGCTGGGTACTAAGCTTGGAGTTACCACTCAGGAAAAGGATCTGGGAGTGATTGTGGACAATACACTGAAATCCTCAGCCCAGTGTACAGCAACAGTCAAAAAAGCAAACAGAATGTTAGAAGTTATTCGCAAAGGGATAGAGAATAAAACGGAGGATGTCATTAAGACTTATGCAAATTGATGGTGCGACCACACCTGGAATATTGTGTGCAGTTCTGGTTGCCCCATCTCAAGAAAGACATAGCTGAACTGGAAGAGGTACAGAGAAGAGCAACGAGAATGATAAAGGGTATGGAATGGCTTCCGTACAAAGAGAGGCTTGACAAGCTGGGTCTCTTCAGCTTAGAGAAGACTGAGAGGGGACATGATAAAGGTTTATAAAATCTTGAGTGGTGTGGAATGAGTAGATAACCATTCCCTATTTACCCTCTCAAATAGTACTAGAACTAGGGGGCACTCCATGAAACTAGTTGCCAGCAGATTTAGAACAAATAAAAGGCAGTACTTTTTCACTTAACACATAATTAACTTATGGAATTTGTTACCAAAGGATGTTGTCAAAGCCAGTAGTATAGCTGGGTTTAAAAATGGACTGGATAAGTTCTTGGGGAGTAGGTCCATGAATGGTTATTAACCAAGTAACTTACGGGATGAACTTCTTACTATCGGGAGTGAACAACAGGGAATGGATTGCCCATTGTGACTGTTGGTTCTTCTCCCATGCGGTCGAGATTGGCCACTGTTGGAGAACAGGATGCTGGGTTTGACGGACCATTGGTCTGACTCAGTATGGCACTACTTATGTTCTTATGGTCCCTATCCTATTCACCAATAATAGGATAGAGGAATTGCCTAATTTTGGCAATAGGATAGAGAAATTGCCTAATTTTGGCAGAGCATTGATACTTTAAGATAACCTAAGAATAGACTTTTAGTGTACTGTAAAATATAAGTAGGAAGTCCAACCCAGAATATCCTAGAAAACAGAACTTCAGAAGAGTGGACGATTTAGTTCAAAAATACCAACAAACCTAAAATTAAGTTCCATACCGCAAGTTCCTACACCAGGGCTAGAGGGACCTCCAGGCCTGGAGTCATATGTAACCAGCAGCTAGTTTTTATAGGACTCTTTGCAGTGACTTCCTACCCGCAAGTACTGAAAGGCTGAGCTCAAGGTAAAGGAGCAGGGATGAGGGAATGCATACAAAGATATGGGAGAGATCCATGGCACATATCTATGATCTGGACACTCCCCTTCCTGAGTGTACCCCTTAAGCACTTGCATCCACAACTTCTACATGGCCCTCAGAACTTGTACTAATTTGAAAAGTGGCCCCTGGAAGGAAAAAGGTTCCCCATGTAGAACAGGACACCCATGCAGAACAGTACATATTGTGAATTGTTCCATTAAAGTCACTGAGCACTAGGGATGAGCATTCCAGATTCAGATTAATCTGCAACTATCTGAAAATGGGCAGTTGCGGATAAATCTGTATAATCCACAAAGTGTGATGGATCCATACGTAAGAATATGGATTTTCCCGTACCCAATCTCCTGGGGCCCTGAAGTCTACTTACCCGCCTTGCGGGGCTTGATTAAAGTTACTGTGGGGGCTTTGGCAGGCTCCCTCAGTCTCCCTGTTCCTTATCGCGCATGCACAAATGGTCACCACCCTTAACCAAAATGGCAGCAGCTAAAAGGACATCGCCATCATTTTGGTTAAGGGTGGTGATCATTTTGCTTATGCACAAAACAGCCCTGGTGGCCATTTTGCACATTTGCAATCCAGAGCAGGGAGTGCACCATGACGACAGAGCCTGCTGGATACCCAGCAGCAACAGTGGTGATTTAATCAAGCCCACCTAGGCCAGTAAGTACCACTCTGGAGCCCTGGAAACTAGGATAGTGGGGGGGAGGTTGGACCCAGCTATGGATTGGTTTCTCACTGATTTCAATGGGAAAATTTCCCATTGACTTAACTTTACTATTCCCAATCCGTAACTAAATTTGCAAATTACAGATCTGAATCAGTAATGGATCCGAATCCGTAACTCAATCTGAATGCCGATCCCTACTGAGCAAACAGAAGATTCTTAATGCAAACACGAAGAGAAAATATGTAGCACATATTAATGCAAACACGAAGAGAAAATATGTAGCACGTTACACACACACACATTATATATAAAATATTCCAGTCTAATGATAATCTAAATCTAAATAGAAAGCCCTCAAATTTTAGCAGCCTAACTAGCTCACATATGCCTGGTAAATGAGAAACTAAGGAGAACTGGTGCCATTTTGAAATGTGATGTTTTCTCTTTAGCACTTTGTTTAAATTGTTACTGCTTAAACTTTAGCTCCTTCTTTTGTACAATGCTATACTGAACAAATGGAACTATTGGAAATGAGGAGAACTTTGAGATTTTTTCCAGGCTGGTCTTGGATCCACAAATAGTAAAGCATTGCAACAGGTTTCATCCTTATAAACAGATAAGTGTTTTAAACAAGCAAACACCTGGAAGCTGAAACATACTGCATTATTCAATGACAGCAATGACTACATGAGTATTTCTTTCTGGACACCACTGTTAGTTTGTTCTTACCATATATTCCATATTAGAAGAGGGTGGATACACCTGACCTCGTAATTTATTATGAAGATCCAAGATACTTTGCATATCACTGTCTGCGATTGCCCTTTTCCCTCTTTGCTTGGCAATCCACCACTCACCATCCTCGTCCGAGTACTTTCCCAAAAGTTCCTCTAATAGCGTAGCATTGGGAAGGACCATTGCAGAAACTGTTGGGGCAATGACTATCAAGGCAGTAACTCTGAGCCATTCCTGGGCTATACACTTCATGATGAATGACCACAAAACTCCCTGGGGTTAACGCCAAGAAAGTCTTTCTTCCAAGTCTGTTGGCTGTAAAGGCATAAAAGGGTAGAGTGATTTTGAGGTTAAAATGCAGGTTTGAATTAATTTGCTAAATAAATCAAATTGTGGTTGGAAGGGGAGTGTGCTAGTGTGGTTTTAGGGAGTCATACCAAGATGCAAGTAAAAGACAGACATCCAATATTTACACTGGGGTGTTGATACAATGTTATCTTCAATATCATGTAATTAAGATCACACAAGTGCTCTTTACGAAATGACTTGAATGGTCACTTGAATGCCTGCATGAAAGAAATACATGTTCCACCCACACAAACTACTTACAAGGAGTCAGTCATTGGATGGAATTTAAATGAAATTGAGTGGTCCTTTTTACAATTCCAGAGCTTATAAAAAATAGTTTACTATGAATTATGTAATGAATTCTAAAGAAGTGAGGAGAAATAGCTTTCTAAAAGATCTTCAAAATTCAATCTTGATCAAAAGTTTTTGCTTTGGGATTTAAAAATATTTTCAGGTCTCCAAACTCACAAGACAGGTCAACAGATTATCACAAGCTTCATTTATTGGGTTTTGAAATGCAATTTAAGGAGTGATCAGTCACTTTAAAACCTCAAGATACAGTTAAAACCTAAAAAATATTCTAACATCCTGTACAGTATCCCAAACATTTACAGTTTGGAAAGTTTCCACATTATACAGTAGCTTCCTCATCCTAGTTCAATTTCACTCCACAGCTTAGTTGTTGATAAAAGGGTAACTACAAATATATTTCATCTTGAAGAAAATACACACAGAAATTGCATCTGGCTACATCTATAGAACATACATTAGGATAAGATATATAGACTGTTGCAATAATAGGTCAAATAGGATTTCCACATCTTATGAACATTAAATGGTAAGAAGTCGATTCTTTTGATCACACTCGTTACTAAATAAGGCAGCTTTCTACAGATGTTTTAGACACAAACTATTCCTAGAGACAATCCATTACTGCCTATCAATAGCAAATGCAGAGTGACAATGCACCACTGCAGAAAACTCCTTCCAAGTTAGTCCTGTAGCTTGTCTTCTCTCCCTTCCCGCACAGCCCCTTTGTTAAACTGCACAGAGCTGGGAGTACTAACTGGAGACAAACACAGGAGAGAGGGATAGAAGCTGGCTCTTCCCTGACCGTCTCCACCACTTGTACTTTGTGAGAACTGCAGGGTCGCAGCAGTGATGGGGAGGATGATGATTAGTACTTCTGAAGCTATGGCTGCAAAAGAAAGAAAGGCACAAACCAGCCCTCGCCAAGCCATGCTGGAGGAATCCCGAAAAGCCCTTACCTCTCCCGTCCTTGGAAACACGAGGCTCCAGGGTACAGTCCACACAACAGTTATGAGCCAAGTGAACCTCACCACCCGCCCCCCCGCTAAGAAGGGCTCGCCTCGGCACCGGCAGCCTCAGTTTGTGCAAGGCACTGGGCTGCCCCGGGCTGGAGCGAGAGCTATGCAGCAGTGGAAGCGGCGAGAGGCTGCTGCGCCCGTAACACTCTGCCCGGCGTTTGTGTACAACTTGCAGCCACTTTCCCCGTGCAAAAATGAGTGTGCCCTTCCCTCTCTCTGTGCTGCTAGTCTCCCCGCCGCCCTCCGTTCCCGGCACCCGCTGCCTGGACTGAGGAGCTCAGCGCTTCGCCTTTTGCCCCCAACCATTTATCCAGGGCCTGGAGCGCGCCCACAGTGACGTGCCGGTTAGCACCCGCCTCCCAAACAGCCCGCCCGCCTGGCCGAGCTGAGGCGGGAGCCATAGTCAGGGGACTCTGTAAGAAAGACTCGGTCACTTCAAGCCCGTGGGGGCTCCTGTGAGGGAAGGGTATTATTTTGCGTGCGTCTGTCAGCTCCTGGAGACCCTCCAAAATTGTACCACCACCCCCACCCTTAGAGAATAAGTGTATTGGGCTGCAAAATAATAAAAAGTCCAGATCCTAAACACCTCCGAATAAGAGCGGGTCAAACTCAAAACGCTGACTCGAGCCAGATTCTGGCCCCGAGTCCCAAACTCGAATGCCTCAGCAGAGAACAAATCAAGCTGCTCCCCAAAGCGCTACGAACTGTAAGGCGGGGGTGGAGACCCTTCGGCCCCTAAGCCAAATCGGGCCTGTCCTTTCCAAGTTCTGGATCCCGCCCATAGATCCAGTTGCCTGCCGCCCGACAGTTGCTTAGTGTCGGAGCAAATTCCATAGTCTTGCCTAGGCTGAACAACGCCCTACTTTTGGAGGGGGCGGCTACCAGAGCGCTTCCTGTTCTGGTGGTCACTGCCAACGTGCCCCCGCCCGTGTGTGTGCATTGACAGAAGGCTTCTGCCAGAGTCCCCATGCATGCACCACCAGAGCACCTGCATGGGTTCACCCACTCCCAGCTGGGCCTCAGCCATGGGAGCTTACTGCTGGAGGTCCTACCTCGTGGGTGTGCGTATGTGTGGTGAAATGTTGGGAGGCATATTGTTCCTATATTAAAGTGCAGAAAACTAAAGAGTGAAAGCGGGAAAGGAGGAAATGAGGGCATGCACTAAAGAATAGGGGATGGATTCATAGCATATTTCTATAATCTGGATCGTGCTCTTCCTTCCCCTCTCCTGAAATAATATCTCAAGCAACCCACCCCAACTTGTATCAAGCTTGGGGACTGCTGAGGGGAAAAGGTCCCCACCCTCACTTTATGGGGAAGAGGGCAAGACCCAGGCCTGAAGGAATAGCTGGTAGAAGAGAAAGGAGCAGCCTCTCCAGTCCCTCCCCATTCCCCTCAGAACTGCTGTGACCAATTGACAATGCTGTGTCTGAGCTGTGAAGAGACAGCAGTAACTACAGGCAGTACCATTTCTGGGGGTGCCTCCACGTGTGCATGTGTTTCGTTTGTCAAAAAAATGAGAGGGCATGCTCTGGCAGTAGTATCCTCCTGGGCTCTGGCACTCCCATCTGCTGAAAATAAAAATAAATAAATAATTTTTTTAAATCCTGGTTTTTGGCACCTTCCAACTTAAGAGTCTTGGAAAGCCGCAAAACTAGCACACATGTTTATGCTGGATCCAACAAGTGTTTACTCTGATGTATCAGGGACTGGATTTTTATTCTGGACGACGCAGCAATCCGTCATCTTGATTCACAGTACAATTTATAAATATGAGGTCAAACAATTAGTAGCTCCAGCAAAACCTGATATCTGTGTTTTCATTGCAGTGACGTTTCAGAGCCTGGATGTTTTGGAACCCATATTTTTCTGGCCAGTTTTGTGTGGCACCATGTGTCTATGATGGCAGATTTGGTGAATAGGATAGGGACCATAAGAACATAAGTAGTGCAATATTGAGTCAGACCAATGGTCCATCAAACCCAGCATCCTGTTCTCCAACAGTGACCAATCTCGATCGCATGGGAGAAGAACCAACAGTCACAATGGGCAATCCATTCCCTGTTGTTCACTCCCAACTCCCGACAGTAAGAAGTTCATCCCGTAAGTTACTTGGTTAATAACCATTCATGGACCTACTCTCTAAGAACTTATCCAGTCCATTTTTAAACCCAGCTATACTACTGGCTTTGACAACATCCTTTGGTAACAAATTCGATACATTAATTATGTGTTGAGTGAAAAAGTACTGCCTTTTATTTGTTCTAAATCTGCCGGCAATTAGTTTCATGGAGTGCCCCTAGTTCTAGTACTATTTGAGAGGGTAAATAACTATTCCCTATCTACTCATTCCACACTACTCAAGATTTTAAAAACCTCTATCATGTCCCCTCTCAGTCTTCTCTGAGCTGAAGAGACCCAGCTTGTCAAGCCTCTCTTTGTACGGAAGCCATTCCATACCCTTTATCATTCTCGTTGCCCTTCTCTGTACCTCTTCCAGTTCAGCTATGTCTTTCTTGAGATGGGGCGACCAGAACTGCACACAATATTCCAGGTGTGGTCGCGCCATCGATTTGCATAAGCCTTAATGACATCCTCCGTTTTATTCTCTATCCCTTTATGAATAACTCCTAACATTCTGTTTGCTTTTTTGACTGTTGCTGTACGCTGGGCTGAGGATTTCAGTGTATTGTCCACAATCACTCCCAGATCCTTTTCCTGAGTGGTAACTCCAAGCTTAGTACCCAGCATTGTGTACTCATAGTTTGGATTATTTTTCCCTATGTGCATCACTTTGCACTTGTCCACATTAAATCTCATCTGCCATTTAGATGCCCAGGCACCCAGTCTTGTAAGATCCTGTTGCAGTTCTTCACAGTCTGCTGCTCGTGTTTTAACTACCTTGAATAACTTCATGGTAGTTAAAACACCTGTCATCTGCAAATTTGATCACCTCATTCTTAACGCCCTTTTCCCAGATCATTAATGAATACATTCAACAGCACCGGTCCCAATACAGATCCCTGGGGCACACCACTTTTTACATCTCTCTTTTGTGAAAACTGACCATTTAGTCCTACTCTTTACTTCCTATCCTTTAACCAGTTATTGATCCATAGTAAGACACCATCTCCTATCCCATGACTTTTTAATTTTCTTAAGGGTTTTTTATGTGGGACCTATCAAATGCTTTCTGGAAATCCAGGTACACTATATCTATCGGGTCTTCCTTGTCCAGATGCTTATTTACACCCTCAAAGAATTCCAACAGATTAGTGAGGCATGACTTACCTTTGCTAAATCCATGTTGACTCTTCCCCATTAAGCCATGTTTATCAACATGCCCAGCGATTCTCTTCTTAAAGATAGCTTCCACCATTTTGCCAAGCACAGACGTCAAGCTTACTGGCTTGTAGTTTCTAGGATCACCTCTGGATCCCTTTTTAAATATCGGGGTTACATTTGCCACCCTCCAGTCCACTGATATGGTGGCAGATTCCAGCAATAAGTTCCTAACAGTAACAGGTCTGCAATTTCATATTTGAGTCCCTTCAAAATTCTGGGGTAAATACCATCTGGTCCTGGTGATTTGTTAGTATTTGGTTTGTCAATTTGCTCTAGAACCTCCTCCAGAGTCACATTGATTTGTGACAGCTTTTCCAATTTATCAACTACAAAGTAAGGTTCCGACGTGGGTATTTCCTCTGCAGTGAAGACCGAAACAAAGAAATCATTCAGCTTCTCTGCAATGTTCAAATGATAGCTAGGACCCCATAAACGTCTGGTACTAGATTTATGTGTTTACTTGCGTAATTGCTTGCTTAGTGCATTCATTCATTTATTTATTTGGCAGCAGTACTGCACGAATATTTTGATGCTTTAGAACTTGCTCCTCCCCCCTTTTTTTGGACAATAGAATTTGAGGAACTAGAACTAAGTACTGGCAAAATTCAGCGGGATCCAAATACCAGCTTTGTTTTTTTCCAGTGTTTTGGTGTTGGGAAGAATGAGTGCCAAGATTTCTTCTATACTGTCAAAACGCCTAGACTTATTTCCCTGAAAATTTGGGACCAAAACCTGCTGAGATCCATCTAGGTATAGCTAGTACTGAATCTTGAGTTTTGCAGTAGTAATGTATCAAGATGCACCAGTGTCCTTTTAAAGCATCAGTGGTGCTTTAAAAGCAGATACACTTGTTCTCTCTCTATGCCATGGAATTTATAGAGGGTGAGGCTAAAGGCTGCCCTGAGCCTTAGGGGAAAGGTGAGGCATGATTTTAAATAAATTAACAATAAAGTAAAAAATGGATGAATCCTCTAGGATCTGTGTTAGGATTTTGCATCACTCATGTCTCTGGTTACGGGTGTGTGTAGCTGTGCTCCTCTATTGGCATATATGGCCCTTTTTACAGGAGACGCCCCCACACAATGCACACGTTGGTGCCTGTGTGGGTATGAGTAGGGGAGTCCCATGTAAACACTGCGGCTGGTGGGTGGCTGTGCATGCGCTCTCCCGCGCAACACCCGTCTCCACTGATTGCCCACTCATGGAGCAACCAGCGAAAATGGTGGTTGTTCCGTGCTTGGAGGTGGATGGAGATGGGTGTGCATCCGTGTAACTGTCTCCCATGCGCTGCAGTGCGGCGCACACCCATCCCCCCACTGCGGCCCATTTAAAAAGGGCTCTCGTCTGTCCGTTTTGCATGCAAGCCTATGTGATTGTTACCATTAGTTATATGTTGTGAGCTGCCCCAAGCTGCCTCAGGCAGGAGGGGAAGGATATAAGCTTGTAAAATAAATAAATATAAAATAAATATATAAATTAGAGTATAAGAGCAGGAGTAGGTGTAGTAAGACAGTGGCATACTAAGAAAAAGTAAAGATGCGTATAGTCAAACGTGTACCTTGGACTTTAGGAAAACTGATTTTAATAAACTCAGAGAAATGCCAGGCAGAATCCCATGGCTAGCTGAACTAAAGGAAAAAGGAGCCCAAGATGGGTGGGAGTTTCTGAAAAAATGATGTACCGGAGGCACAATCACAAACA
Organism: Sphenodon punctatus; assembly: GCA_003113815.1. Taxonomy (NCBI): domain Eukaryota; kingdom Metazoa; phylum Chordata; class Lepidosauria; order Sphenodontia; family Sphenodontidae; genus Sphenodon; species Sphenodon punctatus. The sequence continues at coordinate 429,304 of QEPC01004523.1, forward strand.
ATTCCAATGAGAGAGAAAAACGGGGAACATCTAAACAAACCAATGTGACTGCACAAAGAGTTTTTTGATGAGCTGAGAATTAAAAAGGACACATATAAAATAAATAAATAAACTTTTATTGTTTAGCAAAAGCCATAAGAATTAAACATTATACAAAATAAACCATAAAATACAACCATAGCCTCTTCATCTTATTGCATTCTACTAATAAATAAATACAAATTCTATAGGGGTGAACAAAGAAGCAAAAAGAAGTCCACGTAACAACCACCAATTTGGTCCCCTTCCTCTGTCACTTTTAGGGGTCTGTTGACACGTTTCTAATCCGAAAAACTGCCCAGCAGAATTTTGCCACTTCCCTAGACAGGATCGAGTCAACTGGGTGCAACAGTCATCTCAAAACTCTCTCCGGGGGTTCGTTCCCTGCAAGAAAATCCCCCAAGTATTTAAATCTCGGCCCGTCTGAAGCTGAGCAGTGCAAAATAATGTGCTCCGGGGTATCTACTACCCCCATCTTGCACATACAGCAAACCCGCTGTTCCCAGGGCACCCTCGCATAACGCCCCTCAAGGACCACTGATGGAAATACATTAGCTCGCATGCAATTCGGAGATTTATGTCTTGCCATTCGAACAGATAGAAATGGTTTGGTCTCAATAAACCAAACGAGGTATAATAGTAATTAATGGGGAGCAACCTTCTGCTCCTTTCTCAGGGCATTCTCATTTTGAGCTGTCTGGTCGCTGATCCGTTGTTTTATCAGATTTTTACAGGCCTCCCTGCCCAGTGTCCCTAATTGCATAAATGAAAATCCTAACTTGGCCACCTCTTGCATTGTTTTATCCGTCCAGCTACCTCCTAAACCCATGATGATAGCGGCGCTCACCAATGTTTCATTGGCACAGGGGAAAAGTATCTTCCCGAGCCAGAAATTCAGGAAGATCTGGAGAACATATGCCTTAATAGGGGGTACAAATGCCTCGGCCCTAAGGAGCACCTGCGGGGTCCCTGGAGGAGCCCCGAGGATTGCCCGTAGGAACCTGTTCTGTAGGCTCTCCAACATATAGCTGGGGGCTTAAAGCCCCAGGGACAGCGGCTGAGCCTCAGGAGCCTGCAGGGATTGCCACCTTACCTGCTTTGCTGCCGCTGCTGGGGGGCTCTGGGAGCTCTCTGTCGACGAGGGGGGGCTTGTGCCCCGCTGCTCCGCCGCTCCACTGCTGGTGACACCGCCTCCGCTGCCCGCTGGAACCTGCGGGAGAAAAAACAACAAAACAGTGAGGTTGGGGGTTGGGGGGGAACACAGAGGCCAGCCACGTGGGCTGACCTGTCCCCTCCCCCCCCACCCGGAGGTAGCTGGGGGCTTAAAGCCCCAGGGACAGCGGCTGAGCCGCAGGAGCCTGCAGGGATTGCCACCTTACCTGCTTTGCTGCCGCTGCTGGGGGGCTCTGGGAGCTCT
>QEPC01004523.1:443381-477864 GCA_003113815.1 Sphenodon punctatus
AAAAAAAAACCCATATAAAAACCAAAAAACCAAATAAAAACCAAAAGAAAACCATATAAAACCCAATAAAAAACCAAAAAACCATATAAAAAACAAAAAAACACCCATAACAACATTTCCCGAACGGTCGAACAGAACCGAACGCAGCCGAACCGAACGCAGCCGAACCGAACGGCCGAACCGCGATCTGTTCGCCCATCCCTAGTCAACACAGATGCCCAATGGTAGCTACAACTCAGGTGTGTGTGTGCATTATATCATTGCCACAGCTAATTAGGGGTGGGAAAACCGGATCTTCCGGTATCCGATAATGCCGATACTGGGCGTACCGGCATTATCGGATTCAACCCGGTAATCCGGCCCGTTTACCGGATTCCCAGTACCGGATTTTTTTTTTACATTGCGGCCATTCAAATGAATGGCCGCAATGTAAAGAAAACAACACAAAAAACCCGCGTTTCCCTCCCCAAGTCCAGGCTGCGCGGGTGGAAGGGGGGACACCCCCCACCAACCCTGCCCAGCCTGGATTTAAACAAAAACATTCCCCTAAGTGTCCCCTACTGCGGCTCCGGGCCACCGCCGCCAACCCAGAGCCAGCCCACCAGCACCAGCGGCCGTCCCAGCAGCAGCCAGTAAGTATTAAGTACGTGTACTGTATGATCCCTGGGGTGGGGTGGGGGTTTAACACCCCACCCCCACCCCAGGGATCACCCTACTTCCAAGTTCCCACCCAGGGATCATACCTTCATTGAGCTCCGGCGGTCCGGCAGCTTCAGCGCCGCTGTGGCTGCCGGCTTCAGACGTCAGTAGGCCTTCCGGGGAACTATACATTTCCTAGTAAGCTCCCATAAGGGAGCAAGCTGGACTACATTTCCTAGTATGCTCCCAGAGAGCTTTAGACTGAGCATGTTCAGTCAAAATTCATTTAAACACACAGCGGCAGAGTTTACAGTGCACACCCAGCTCCCTCAGCTTTTAGATGAGTTTGTTGCTCCCCTGCCCTTCCCTGCCCCTGTCCTGGCTCCCACTGCTCCCTTCCCTGCCCCCTGCTGCCTTTTTACCTGCCCTATGCCCCCCCCTCCCTGCTTCTGAGTTCCCAAGCATTTACCAAGTTCCCGAGGAGGGGCCCCAAAACTCTGATCCCAGCCCTACTATGCCCTCATCAGGGTGGTGGACCAGTTAGGTTGGTCCACCCCCAGAGGCTAATTTATCCAGTTGGTTTCCAGAATTCTCTGGGGGATTTACATACCTACCTTAGCAGTTACTCTGTCGATGACCTAGTCGTTTTGTGGAATGACATGTTGACCATGGCCATCAACACTGTACACCCAGGTGTCCACTCCCACCACTGTAGGAGTATACTTTCCCTGGCATATGGAGGATTTGAGGTGGCTGAACTGGGATGGTAGGCAGTTAGAGTGCTGTTGGCAGTCCACTCGTGCTGAAGCCGACCGATTGCAGCATAACTCATTTTTAAAGGACTATGCTGTGGCTGTGATGTCAGCAAAGAAATTTTTTCTCTCTGCTATCATAGTGTCTGCAAAGTCTCATCTGGCAAAGCTGTTTTAGGTGATGAGGGGCCTGTTTAATCCGGTCTGTCTCTGCCTGGAACTGAAGTCATCTAATGCCCGCTGTGACATTTTTATTAATTATTTTGCAGACAAAATTGCTCGTATATATTCACCATGACTTAGGTGCTACCATTTTATTTACAGAATTCGAGTTTGGAAGTTCAGGCCTGTCCTGTTTATTTGGATCACTTTCAATCATTTTCACCCACCAATGCAGGGGAGGTACTTGAGCACTGAGGACAACCAGTTGTAAATTAGATCCTTGCCTGTCCTGGCTGATGAAAGCCAGCTGGGAGACGTTGGGACCATTACTGGCTGGGGTTGTCAGTGCCTCCCTTTGGGAGGGTAGGGTGTCAGAAGTCTTTAAATCTGCAATTGTCCAGCCCCTGCTTAAGAAACCATCTTTGGATGCTGATGCTCCGGCCAGCTATCAGCCTTTCTCTAACCTTCCTTTTTTAGGGAAGGTTATTGACCGGTGGTTGCCTGACAGCTCCAGGCCCACCGTGATGTCATCAGATTCCTGGACCCATTTCAATCAGGCTTTTATTCTGGGTATGGCACAGAGACTGCGCTTGTGGCCTTGGTTGATTACCTCCACCTGGAGATTGACAAGAGAAACTCTACCCTGTTGATCTTATTAGATCTTTTGGCAGCTGTTGATCACAAGGTGTTGTTGACACGACTGCGGGATTTTGGCGGGGGTGCGCACAACAGCTTTTGAGTGGTTCCACTCCTTCCTGTTGGGGAGGTCACAGAGAGAGGCAATGGACGATTGTTTGCCATCCTCTCAGGGCCTCCCCTTGCTAGATTGTAGGTTCCCCAAGGCTCCCCTGGAGTACCCCAATTCCATTACCTTGGTCACCCCTGGATGTACCACACAGATGCAGTCAATTTAATCTCAATACACGATTTTATTGTTATCAAACTGGCTGGTCAGCAGCAGTTCCTTATCCTATATAAGTAAAGTTATTTCTCACCCAGAATTTCAGTCTTGCATCTGCTGCTGGCCAGACAAACTACCATTGGTATACAGGCTTCTTCTTCTTCCTCCTCTCCAGTCAGGGAGCTGTTCTGCTACTGTTTTTGGTACTACACTCTTTTATCAGGATTTTTCCCTTAGGTCATTTTTAGACGTGTGCGGCGGCGCCCATGCTTGTTTTCCAAAAGAGCCGGCATCCTGATTTACACGTGACGCTGCTGCCGAATATGCGCATGCGCAGGCGATGTGCATCTATTTCCGGCAGCGAACTGACTGGGTCGGCGGTACATACGCGTCGGAAATGGATGTGCATCACCCGCGCATGTGTGTATTCAGCGGCGGCAGCATCACGTGTAAATTGGTCTCCCGGCTCTTTTGGAAAACAAGCGCGGGCGCCACCACGCACGTCTAAAAACGTCCTAAGTCATGCAGTTAGGGATGGTTTGCCCTCCTTCTTCCAGTTTTTCTATTTGATCACACCATCAACCTCTGCTCTTGTTATTGTTATTTTGGCTTGGGCCATGTTGACAGCTTGTGGTGATCTTCTGCAGAACTTGCTGTGGTGCATTTTAGGGTGTTTTGCAAAGTTTGTGTTTACAAGATAGCCATGCCCTGATATGCTGATCTTTTGCGTTCCAATTCCTTTCGCTCAAGGCACTTCCCTGTCTGCGTGCAACCATCTTTGCTCTGGATAAGAACTTTACTTTAAAACTTATTAACCCTTATTGTGCTTAAATCCCAACACCCCGTGGGATCCTCTTCCACAGGGTTCTATTCTTTCCCCCCTCTTGTTCAACGTGTATAGGAGGCCACTGGGTGAGGTCATTTGGAGGTTTGGGGTGAAGTGCCATTAGTATACTGATGACACTTAGATTTACCTTTCTTTTTCATTTGACCCAGGCCCTGCACTCTTCGTACTTACCCAGCACTTCACGACTGTCGGGAACTGGATGAGGTTGAATCCTGACGAGACTGAAGTGATGGTGGTTGGCTGGCATTGTGATCTGGGGGGAGTTGGGACTCCTGTTATTGATGGGGTCCAGCCCCCTTTGGTCACTCAGGTTCACAGTCTTGGAGTGCTTCTGGACCCCTTCCTGCACTTGGACTATCAGGTTGTGGCAGTGGGCAGGAGCAGTTTTCACCAACTTCATCTGGTGAGGAGGCTGGGGCCTTTTCTCTCTGATTTGGACTTGGCCACTGTCATCCATGCTTTCATCACCTCGAGGCTGGATTACTTCAACATGCTATATGTGAGACTGCCCTTGATGACTGTTTGGAAGCTGTAACTGGTGCAGAATGCAGCGGCCCGGCTCCTTTCAGGGACAAGTCACTGGGAGCATATTACACAAATGCTCCAGAGTCTACGCTGGCTACCTATAGCTTTCCAGGCACAATTCAAGGTGCTAATTTTTTTACCATTAAGGTCCTAAATGGCCTGGGACCCATATATCTGGAAGACCGCCTTTCCTACCATGCTCCGTCATGACCCCTGTGGTTGGCCGGCGGTGCCCTCCTGTGGGTTCCCTCTGTTACTCTTTTTCGATCCACGGGAGCACGCAGGAGGGCATTCTCAGTTGTTGCCCCAATGTTGTGGAACTCCCGTCCCCTACAGGCCCATCTGAGCCCAGGCCTGAGCATCTTCTGGAGGCGATGTAAAACTTTTCTTTTGTTAAAGCATTTGGCGAGCAGGGATAGGGATAGGGATTAAAGTGGGAGGTTGTTGACAGGGGGTTTGGCGTGTGTTGGGTTAGGGCGGGTTATATTTTAATGTCTTTTAAGTGCATTTTATGTTTTTTGCAAGTCACCCAGCCCCTGAGCCTTCGGGGAAAGGTGGGATATAAATGCTAATAAATAAATAAATAAATATCCTTTTAAAAGGGCCAGTATCCCAATAAGGCTGTGACCTGCTACACCTACCACCTCAGTCTTCCCATTTTGAGGCTAACCATTCTGAGTTCTTTCAACCTATAGGTCTTGCATTCCAAATCATTTGTCATCTTTATTGCTCACCTCTGAAACCTCTCCTGTTTGCCAATGTAGTTTCCAAGTGAGAAGCCCCAAGCTGAACACATTACTCCTGCTGAGGCTTTAGCACTTCAAAGTTGAGTGGAACAAATACTTGCTGTGTCTTGATGTGCTTTGGATTTTTTTTTGTAACACAGTATTTTTTTGCAAGACCATCACATTGTTTCCTCATATATAGTTGGTGATCCATTGTAATCCTACATCCTTTTCAGTGGTGCTACTTTGAGTTGAAACAGATGCCTGCTCAAACGGGTAAACCCATTGGCATCTCAATAATCAAACTGACCTGGTATTGTCAGGTAGTCAGCATTACCCATTCACTGTCTGATGAGTTTCTCTAATTACCACATTACCGATTTACTGAGTTACTGTTACCACATTAGTGAATTACCATTACCATAACAGAGTTAACATTTACACATCGCAGAAGTTTACTAAGGAGGGGAAGTCTCTAGAGTTTCGTTGGATAAAGTCCTAGAAGAGGCCGGGGACAAGGACAAGAAGCAAAACATTTCAACTGCTTTCTTTAAGCTGTAGGGTGAACTTCAACTTTGCTGGATTATTTTAAATACATTTAAATTAGAGATATCCTATAAATTTCCTTTGATCTCTGTCCCTTTCCCTACCAGTTAATATTTAACGAGTTAATTATCTGGACACAATTTTACCTTCTTTAGTGAAGACTGATACTAGAGGTCAAATTAGGTTATCATAAAGGTCCCTCAAAATCTTAAAATATATGAATATTACAGGCAGACCAAAATTTATAGAGCATCCTATTAAAAGGCCAGCTTCAGCTACTTTTACTCACCATTTCCATAGGTTTCTTCTTCTTCCACGAGAGTGTTTTATGTGATTACTAGTCTCATGGAAATGGTGAGTCAAGATGCTATTCCACATGAATAAGAGTTGCTGAGTTGAAACTAGAGTTGTCAGGACAAGAATACAGGCAGTATTAACCGATCAGGCAGCAGTGTGCCTCTTCACTGTTCTCACATTTACAGCATATTTCCACTAATAAATAGTTCTTCTGTGTGTCTCCTTGATTTTTAAAAATGATAGATATTACTATTGGCAATTTGTTTTCAAAAAGCAACGTTCATATGACCAACTATATTTTGTGTGAAAACAACAAAATTACTTGAGTTACAAAAGCACGAAAAATGTATTAAGAATGGGAAACTTTCTGAGATGTCATGTTTCAGCCCCGAGGCAATTTTCATGTGAGCTTTCTGGAAACTCTTTAAAATTGGAATTTAAAATAGAGGGCGTGACAGATTATGGAACGTGAAGATATAATTGGCTAGATTCATATTTGAGCCTAAAGCAGACAAAGGCAATTTAATGGAGTTGAAGGGCCAGATTCTTCCATTCTCCATCTGGGTAGTACTTTGCTCTACAAGTAGCCCTATTGAAATCAGTGGAGATACTCACAGTCATAGGGCGTTATTTAATATAGTTAAGAATGGCAAAATCTGATCCCTACATTGGGGCAAATTATACATTCCAGCACTGCTTGAGTCAGATAATTCTAATGTGGAGTTTGAGACTGCTCATTAAATTCATCATCACTTACTTAAATCCTGCTGTGAGAACACCGTCCATGTAAGCTACACCAGCTTCAATTCCCAGTCCTCACTTGCTAACATGCAATTTACATCACCTTTGACTTTGCCTAATGTCTCATTTCAGTTGCAATAAGCAACAAATTATGTGAAACAAAAATGACTGCAGATGTACAATTACCATTTTCTAGCAAATTCTAGACAAGTTTGATTAAATGTGTGATTCCAGCTCATGAAAGAGAAAATTCTTTTTAAAAATTGACTGATACAAAATCTAATTAGGTGCACAAAGGATAGCTAAACTAAGCCAGTGAACTTTGTCAGTTAGAACATGGCTCTTCTTATAAATACATCTTTGAAAAAAGTGGTCATTAGTGGATTTCTGGCAGATTTTTGCCCAGCAGCAGTTCCACCAGACTTGTTCAAGGTTTATTAATATTTTAGAATTTGTGGTTAAAAAGTAACTTTAATTATAGACCTTGAGTATTTGAAAATTAAAATACGACCTCCAGCTGTACTAAAAGAGCACTCAGAAGAGGTCTTGTGAGAATCAGATTCCCTCCCTGTAAATGCCACCAAGATGGATTCAGTTTCTATTTTAATTAATAGGTTATCTGGTAGTCATTTACAATTCAGCGTATGGACTGGACTGTTAACCTCACTAAATACTGCTTCCTTGTACTTGGCAAGAAAAGGGCTTCTGACCCATTTCCCCTATTTGCAGGTTTTGTGGAAGATTAGGGTTCTTTTTTAACATATGGGCAAGAATATAGTTAGAAAAAGGTATATAAGAACCAAGAAAAGCCACTTTGGATCTATTTGAAGATTATTTCCTTCATGGGCTTGTCTCTCTCAACATCTATTATCAGATGTTGAGAAAGAGCAGCTATGATCAGATGGGACCCAAAGCTAAAACCTGCAGGATCAAATGGCAGGTCATACTGCATGGAGGCCTATCACCTAGGAAATTCATGATCACAGAAATGAGGACAAAGACAAACTCACATCTTTCAGTGAGTCCAATCCCAAGCCGCGTGCACGTGCTGGTACACAGCTTCAACATGTACTGCAGGCCCTGTGTTGGGGCGTACACGACTTGCATAAGATTGGGATCTGCCTCACTATGCAGGAAAGCTATAGAAAGAAAACAAAACTCACAAAATCTACTCAGGAAGAAGCTCCTTCCTTTTATCCCACTGAATGTTGTCTTATTGATTCTCTCTTCAAAGTAATAAGCATGAGAACTGTTGTTGACTTGATTTTTGTACAACTAAAATCCTTGTCTAAGCCCTTGCTACTTCCCAGTATTAATTATTAATTAAATTATTAATTATTGATTATTGATTATAAATAGAGCACAAGCAATGTTCCTGACACTGTACAATTATTAGTTAGATTCAGGTCCCTGCCCTATGAGGCTTACAATCTAGGAAAAACAAGGTATTTTCTATCTTGGCTACTGTGCCCCTCACCTCTTGCTTTGTATGTGTTACCTACTTGGTCATGTTAATTCAAAATGTTGTTGCTGCTGCTGCTAAACTCATCTTGCTGACTTGTTGACAGGTAGGGTGACCATACCTCCCCTTTAAAAGAGGACGCGTATGAAAAATACATGGTTCAGGGCTGCATTGGTTCCAGTCCAGCCTTGCAACATGTATTTTTCATAAGCATTCTCTTTTAAAGGCAAGGTATGGTAACCCTATTGACAGATAGTTTTTATTTGGTCCCTTTCCAGGTCCTGGATCTGACCCCTGGATCCTGTCTCCAAATACTGAAAGATTTTGAGCTCAGGAGAAGGAAGCAGAGATGAGGGCACAGATCCACAAATCTACTCTTCCTGAACCACACCCTTAAGCACTCCCACTTCCAATTCCTGGTACTAATTTCCAGAGTTTGTACTAATGGCCGCAGGGAGGGAACAGGTTCTCCACCCCTGAAGTACAACCAAAGGGCCTACACCCTCCATCTGGAACCTTGAACTTAGGGCATAGCCAAGGAGCTGTGAAGGGTCTGTGAAAATCTGGATGATTACCCTTATCTGTCTGCTGGTTTAAATGAGATCTCATCTTTGCCTGTCCACACAATGCCAGTTCTATTGCTTCCTTATTGTATCTTGTTGTGATCTAAAATATACAATCTTTGGGACACATAATGTCTTTTTAATAAGTATTTATATTGTGCCTAACAATTGGGCCTTGAATGGGGATCATTGGCACTAGTTTAATTATAAAAATGCACAGATCAGGCCACTTTGGAGCACAACTGAAGGACCATCCCTTTTGCTTATTTGAAGCTACGAGCTGTGACTGGGAGATATTTGAGTGTGCACACAGTGCAATATAAATTATTTATTTATTTTAAATGATAATAGCAGGTGCTTGGGAACCACTGGGGCCCATAAAACTGAGGCTGGCATTTAGTGGGGTAATAATGGTTTAATATCCCTTCCCCCAGCATGGCAGTATGGAAACTGAATGTGTCTGTCTTAACCCATGCTATCTGGTGGCCTTGGGCCAGGGAATGCATCTGGCTTGAGCTGCCTTCACTTTCAATTCTGCCCTCACATTTCTACCGTGTATTTCGGTTGGTCCATTGTGCCTGGGAGATGTTGGCTCCATCCAGGCATCAGGGTGCTTATTTTTGCAGTCAGAGTGGTGGAAAGGTGTGGCCATCTATGCCAGCATGTTACTTGGAAACCTATGACTGAGGGCAGGTCTGGCCTTACCACAGGGTGATCTGGGGTAGCTGCCACAGGCCCCTCTCTTTCTGAGGGCCCCTCGGTGGCCTCTATTTTCACCAGGACAGGTTGTGGGGGCACCATTCCCTCTCAGTGGGGCCCCAAACATGGTCACCTTCAGGGCACCACAGAGGTTGCCACCAAAGGAGAGGCACCACCAGGGACCCTGCCTTTATTTTTTCTCTGGGCCCCACAAATCCTAAGGCTGGCCCTGGCTGAGGGATGATATTCAGATGCTGTTGCAGGATCCACAGTCCTCTTGTGGCAGCTATAACTTGCTTTTGCATAGCATGTGGATGCTAGGACACCCCTTCAGGAGCCTTGATTGTCAGCAGAGAGCGAAGCAAGTTGGGGTTATGCCTGCTGGAGTCCGCTGTGAATGTTCCTCCACCTAGAGTGGTGCTAACGTGGGAAGCCAGGGATAGGATAGCTGTTTAGACTGTTGCCAGACTGCCAGATTTTCGCTTGAGCCTCATGGGTGGTGGTCCATCACTGCTGACCTGCTTTGCCAACATCCTGATGCCATCCCGTGGTTACTGGAAGGAGTGAGAGGACCGGCTTTGTGGGCTGGGCTTGCTCATGCCCCCAGCTGGGGGTCCCTACCTGATGTGGCAGAGATGGCTGTCCTGTTGGATATTCAGAACCATGTAGATGTCTGAGCTGCTTTGGCCACTGGAGATCCCTTTCTTCCTCACTACGTGTCCGGGGGTATCATCCGGGGGTATCGCCGCGGTATGTTTGCATGGGCAGAATATGCAGGGGTTGCACAGGTTTCCTATGTGGGTTCCTCGGTATCCTTGAGCGGGCTTTGGAACCCCACTCCAAGATGTTTGCGCCTGTCTGTCTGCCCCATTGCTGTTTGTGTGTGACTCTGCCTACTTGCTTTGCCCATGGGCCCTGATGCTCCAGTGTCTTTGCTTCTCCAACCTCCCCCACAACCACCAAACAGTCATTGCTCATTGAGCTGCCCATGTATGACCTGCTGTTTGTGGCATGGGCATAATTTTCCCCACCTCTGCATCCGTGATCCCCCTTGGAACAGGGCCCCGTGAACTGTCTGTGTTTGTCCTGGACACTGCTGTATGGGGCATGTGTTCAGGACTGAACTCCCTGCCTGGTGGGGTGTTTTGATTGGCCGATTCATCTACCTTTGCATTGTTCACCCTATTGCAATAAATGTGCATGCCTTGCATTCATCTGCTGCCTGTGTTAGTTTTCCCTGCCCCGTAGTTTCATATGGGCTGCTTCCATGTGCCCTGTCTCTGGTGGCTTGCCTGTGTGCACCTTCCCCTGTCCCTCCTCCCTCGCCTGCCCGGAGTCTGTTTGGGTATGGACAGTGATGGTAGCCATGGCTTTGTTTGCTCTCGCTCAACCATGTTGCCATGTGATGCTTTGAGGCATGATTTGTCTTCGATTCGTGTAATGACTGCCCATTTGAACGATGATTGTGTTTGCTGGGTGGAGGGCCGGGTGGTGGCCAGGTTTGTGGGTGCCAGGAACCTCACATAATGCTCATGTGACCTGCCTGGCCGGCATGTGTTTAAATACCTCCCCACTCACCTGTAGTGTGTGGGCAGTGCCAGGTTACTCCACCTATTCCCCACAGACCTGCCCCACAGCCGTGCCCATTTTGAAATGGCCTAATTTTAATCAATTGTATTGTAGGAGAAATCCATTTTGCTGTAAAAAAAAAAAAAAACCAGTTAAGAACCCAGCTGCACCAGAGGCCAAACTTTGAGCAGGACACTTAAAGAGATTTCTTTTTGGACACATGAGCAGTATGATCCTCCATCTGCTTCATGCTAGCACTATCCCTTAGTGCTGTTGTGATTCCCATTCCTTTCAAAGAGGCTTGCAACAATAGTAAGAGCCATCACTGATGTAAAGTGAGTGGAAGACTGCAGTGTAAGACTTAGGGGAAAAGCAGATATGTGGGCAGTATGGCAGCTCCTGGGCCCAAGGCAAAAATCAGTGGCTACACCTCCCCGGGTTGAGAAGGGGCACCAAACAAATGTGCCCATGGCCAGAGAACCGTTCCCCACACACATGCCCCAAGTAGGGTGGGTAGCTCAACAAACGTGCAAATGGCTGGCGCCACCCCTGCTCCACTCCTAGCCCCACATCATGATGAACAGCCATGGCAACCAACCATGACACATGGCAGCCCCTGCCCCGAGGCGGGAATGGCGGGGGCGAACAAACATGCTGGTCACATTGGCCCGCGTGGGCATCCCTTGGCCCCGGCTGCGCCTCAGAGATTTTTTGAGGTCACAGCCCAGGCAGCTGCCTACCTGCCCCGGGGCAGTCCCAGGCCAACATCTGCTGGTGCAGAACCACAGGTGTGCGTGAGTCCCGGGCCACAGCAGGCCATCATCATGTTTGTTTTACCCCTAGGTTATGTGGTAGCCCACATATAAATACAATGAAATAAATAAATTAAATAAACAAACAAACTCTGCAGGATCATTGGGAGGAAGTCGTGGGTCATACAGGAGTGTCATGGGGGAATTGCCAGCTGATTACAGCTTACACCAGCCCAGTTCACATGTACTTTACAATACATAAAGATGGTATGCTGCCTGTTTCCACTAGACTCCCTTAAAACAAGGGATTGGACTAGATGGCCTTCGACATATCTTTCAGGCCTATGATTCTATTGCAAACTAGTGTGGGCAACCTTTGTTGCTGCTCTGGCTCTTGGGTAAGATTTCTCCTTTTACTCAATCTGACATCTAGAAGTTTTACTGTTGTTTCCTAGACCAGATACAGTTTGTAACAGAAGCTAATGCTGTTATTTGTTTCCCTGCTGTTTTTCAGAGCTCTACGTTAGGGGTGGGGAACCTTTTCCCTCCCAGCAACCACTTTGAAATTTAGTACAAGCTCTGAGGGCATCATAGGAGTTGGGGATCGGGGTGCTTCATGGGTGTGCTCAGGAAGAAGCTCCAGATCTGTGCCGTGGGTCTGTCCCCTATCCTTGTGTGCACGCCCTGATCTCTGCTCTTTTACCCTGACCTCAGACTTTCAGTGCTTGTGTGAGTAGGAACTGGATCTGGGGGCCAGATCCAAGATGTACAATGGTGACAAATTAAAACTAGTCACATGCCACATTTAACTCCTGGGCCTGAGGTTCCCCATCCCTGCTGTAAATGAAGCCACATATAATTTTTGTCTATTGGAAATTTGTCTAATGCATATGTTTGAAAAGTTGGATGGTTAATTTCTTAGATAGTATTATTAATGTTTAAAAATCTATTTAAAATGGGTTATTTCTATTTATTTCCATTCTGTTTAAGTTCTTAGGTCATACGCATCTCCACAGAATCTGAGTGCTTATTGAGGAAAGCCCTGAAAGACTCTGGTGGAGCAGGCTGGCTAAAAGGAGTCGTTGGAGGCCAGACCTACTCAACCCTTGTGCTTCGGAGGTTACCTATCCCAGGGTCAGAACTCTGACCTGGATAAGAGATAAGTCCAGATTAGGGCATATATATATATCTATATGAAGTCCCTGGGAATAAGATAATGGACACTGGGGACAATACTAAGCCCCATAGATTCCGCACACACATGCATGTGGTTTCCACGGGACACAATGTGCCTGCAGTAGAGATATTTGCAGTTTGCGTGTGATTCCACACATGCACAGCTGCACGCAGGACTCACAGGGCTTGGGATCGACCTCAATGTGTGTACTGGGCACCCAAAGCTAATTCTTCAAGTTGCCACCCCAGCGCCCCCTGGAAAAACTGGGGTGCTACCTGCTACAGCAGTCCTTTAGATATGTAGGGCTCAGGCCATTTGGGACTTCATAGGTCAAAACCAGCACCTTGAATTCTGCCTGAAATGCTATTGTGAGTCAGTGCAGAAGCACTGGTGTTATCTGCTTCCAAAAGGCAGGCCACTGCATTCTGCACAATCTGCAGCCCCTGAACAGACTCCAAGGGCAGACCCACATAGAGCACTGTCACAAGCTATTGTCTCAGCCCTAATCACCACCACTTGAGGTTCCAGATACAGCTCAGGATCTAGAAGAACCCCAAGCCTGTGAACCTGAGTAACCAGGGGGAGGCTGTACCCCATCAATGCTGGGTGTCCCAATTCCCCCCGCCCCCCAAGGTCACAGGGCCAGCCAACCAACGTCATTTCAGTCTTGTCTGGTTTCAGCTTCTGTTGGCTCACTCACATCCAGTCCCTAATGGCATCCAAGCACTGAGTAAGTACCGAGACTTCAAGACCTGATTTGGATGAAAAAGATAAACAGATTTTGGTGTCATCTGCATATTGACCCCACAAGAGGGGGTGGGAGGATGATGAGGATGATGGTGATGTCCATCACCACTGGCCGGAACCTCCCCAACAGGAATGAGCAGAACCACTCAAGAGCTGTCCCGCAGACTCTCACTATGTTCTGCAGTTGTGTCATCAACACTTCATGATCAACTGTATGAAAGGCCACTGAAAGGTCATCAGGGTACAATTTCCCTATCAATCTATCAGTGTAGATCATCGACCAAGACCACAAGTGCAGTCTCAGTACTGCACTCAGTACTATACCCAGGGTGAAAGCCAGATTGACACAGGTCCATGAATCCAATAGCATCGAGATACCACTGAAGCTGTCAGGCATCATCACACATACACTGATAAATACACCCTATATTTGCGATTTAAGTGAATTACTAAGAGGGCTAAAAATACATGAGTAAGAATGCTGCATCTGAAAATGTGCTTTATTAATTTTATTTTATGTTTCTAGGTTTTCATTCTATGGAATGGATAACTTTGGTATCATGAGTCCTGAAGTAACTGTAAGATTGCAAATTAGTTGAATGAGCTTTGGATTAAGTCCCTGATGAATCCCACTGAAGGTATGTGCGTAAAGGTATGCTTATGTTTTTGCAGGAGCATGATCTTAGTTGAGTTTTTAATTATCTGTAACAGTTAATTGTGCTTTAATAAATACATTGTAATATATTTTGTAAAAAGTTAAGTAGTCTTGTTGCTAAACTATATTTATTGATAGTACCACTTTTTGCCCAAATTTATGAGGTTTTTACTGTTTTGCTTGTGCATATAGAAAGATAAAATGTATGTTTATGGGTTTGTTTGTTTGTTTGTTTGTGTTTGTTTTTTAAAAACACTTGGTATAAATGTAAGGAATCCTTCATAGAGATAGAAAGTGTTAGGGTATGAAAAATAACAGGATAATATGTTATGAACTCTGAGTATTTTCTCCATGTAGTTCCACCTATGAATTATAAATGAATCATTGCATGTTGCATACACAGAATAACAACGACATAAACATAAAGCATGTATGGAATGTTTGTGGTAATCTACCTTATATTGCACAAATCTGCATATGCTATATTTTTTTCCCTCTTCAGCCCGAAGCCTCTACAAATACACTTTCTGACAAGGGGACCACCCACCCAGTGACTTATGATAAGGGTTTGAAAAATGACCTGTCAGCAAGGCCTGCGTATATATTTAACTAGTTGTGATAAAAGGGTCTGAGATTTGTGAGGTTCCCAAAATATATAATAAAAAAATGCTTCAAGAAAGCCATATAATGCATTATTTCCAGATGCACAGTAAATGGCATGTTTCTTTTAAAAAATGCTAGAAAAGCAGTTTCTTCCAATATTTAAGACAGTTTAAGTGACAAAGGCACATAAAGAAAACAGCATTAAAGAAGGGAGAAGATGGTTTGGCAGAAATAAGGGTTGTAGTGGTCACATTACAGGAGACCAAAGCTCAAAATCAGTATGGTACTTCTTATGTTCTAAGTAAAGTTATTTTTAATAAAAGCCAGAATTTCAGCCTAAAATGCAAACATCCCATGTGTTCTAGAATAAACTATAACATCCAAGTGAAATTACTTTTGCAGCCTCAATGTCAGACTCAAACTGCTTATAGAAGAACAGCAATTTCTAGCAATTTCATGTGTGGTCACAGAAAATATTCCCCACTTCATCTCACATAGGGATTTCAGGTTCCCCTAACATTTCCTGTAACATTACCACTTATCATTGCTTTTCCCTTTTAAAAATTATGACTGAATAAACTTAAATTCTCTAAACTATATTTCTTATAAGTAACTTAATAAAATGCTTATAGTAAACTGGCTTCAGAAACCAGGTAAACCATGAGAAACTCCAGAAGCTAATGAGAAATTATTCTGCCTCAGCAGTGTGTGAGTAGGTATGTCAGCATTGCCTTTGGAACCTCTTTGGCATCGCTCACTGTTCTTTGGAAAATCATCCAAGTAAGGGCCAAATACCAAAACAACACTTTTTGTATTACATGCTAAGGAAAAGATGTAGTGGAACAGTGCAATGGAGAGATCGCCAAAGGTTTTTAGGTTACCAATTCGGAGCTTTCAAACAGATGCCATGACATCCACAATGTAGCATGCTTCCTGAGCATAGGCAATGCAGGGCTCTGTGGTTAACGGAAGACCTGCATTGGCTGAAGCAGGAGGGGAGACGGTTAGAGCGATAGTGGCGTCGTACTCGTACTGAAGTCGACTGATGGCAACATAGAGCTGCTATAAAAGCCTATGCCATGGCTATGCAGGAAGCAAAGAAGGGTTTCTTTGCTACCATCATATCATCCGCAAAGTCTCATCCAGCTGAGCTTTTCCAGGTGGAGAAGGGGCTGGTCAGTTCAACCTCTCTCTGCCTGGAACTGGAATCTTCCACTGCTCGCTGTGACTTGTTTATTGACTATTTTCTGGATAAAATTGCTTGTATCCACCACGATTTTAATGCTGCACTTGATGCGGTATCTGTACCTGGGGTTATGGTGCCCCAACTTGTCCAGTTTTGTGGAATGGTTTCAGCCGGTGTCATCCACTGATGCGGTGGAGGTGCTGGGGGCTGTGAGGGCCACAACTTGCAAACTTGACCCATGCCCATCCTGGATGGTCAATGCTAGATGGGAAAAACTGGGTCTATTGCTGGCAGGGGTTGTCAATGCCTCCCTTGGGAAGGAAAGGTTTTGGGGTGCCTTAAGGAGACTGTGGTGCAACCTTTGCTCAAGAAGCCATCTCTTGATTTTGACTCCCATGCTGGTTATTGACCAGTCTCTCACCTTCCCCTTTTAGGGAAAGTTATTAAATGGATGGTGGCCCAGCAGCTCATGGGGCATCCGAACCGCAGTAGTTTCCTTGATCCCTTGCAGTCTGACTTTCATCTGGGTTATGGCACTGAGACTGCATTTGTGGCCTTGGTCGACGATCTGCACCATGAGTTGGATCAAGGTAGGTCCTCTCTTCTGATTCGATTAGATCTATCAGCAGCTTTTGACACAGTTGACCATGAGGCCCACCTGCGGGATCATGCTGGGGTGGGCGGAATTGTTCTTGAATGGTTCCACTCCTTCCTGGCCAGAAGAACTCAACATGTGGTACTGGGGGGCTACTCTATGTCTCCCCGGATCTCACATGTGGAGTTCCGCAGGGATCCATTCTGTCCCCTCTCCTGTTCAACATCTACATGCAGCCTTTGGGTGAGATTGTGAGAGGGTTTGAGGTTCAGTGTTTACCTCTCATTTTCATCTGACCCAGGCCCTGCAGTCTTGGTGTTTACCCGGTGTCTGACTGTGGTGGGGGATTGGAAGAAGACGAGCTGCCTGAAGCTGAATCTTAATAAGACAAAGGTGATGTTGGTAGGAAGGAGCAAGGAGTGGAGGCCCCCATCATTGATGGGGTGTGCCTCTTCTTGGTCCCTCAGGTTCAGAGTCTGGGTGTACTCCTCGATTCACAGCTCCGCCTGGATGCCCAGGTGGTGGCTGTGATGAGGAGTGCGTTTTGTAAATTACATCTGGGCCATCGTCTTCAGCCTTATAACTCAGGCTCCAATCTTGTCACCGTCATCCATGGATTCATCACTTCAAGATTGGACTATGCAATGCACCTTATGTGGGGCTACTCTTGGTGATGACTCGGAGACTGAAGCTGGTGCAGAATGCAGTGCTCCATCTCCTGGCGGGGACGGGTCGTTATGAGCACAGAACACCAGTGTTCCACTCTCTGCACTGGCTGCCTATGGTCTTATGGGTCCGATTAAAGGTAGTGGTTATTACCTTTAAAGCCCAATACAGCCTTGGCCTTGCCTACCTGTGGGACTGCCTCACCACCCACATCCTGAATTAACCCCTGTGGTAGGCCTGGAGCGCCTTCTTGGATGTCCCCCGGGTATCCCAGGTGGCACCGTTTGAGAGGGCATTCTTGGTGGCTGTGCCACAGCTGTGGAACTCTCTCCCGACAGAGATTTGCCTTTTTCCGGACCTCCCCTCCTTCCGTAGACAATGCAAAACCTGGCTGTTTCACTAGGCATTTAGTGAGGGCAACGAGTAGTGGAGTTTGGAGCATTGGGGGGGGGGAGGGGAGGGGTTATTTATTCAGACCTCATCTGTTCTGAGAGTTTTATTTTATATTGTATTTTATATTTTTGTATTTATGTTTTTATTGTCCATTGTTAGCCACCCTGAGCTGCCATTGGGCAGGAAGGGGCAGGTTATACATTTTGATATAAATAAAATAAATAAATAAATAAATAAATAAATACATTCTTTACAAGTGGCAGTAGGAAAATTACATTGTCCCAATAAGTGACGGTTTCTGAAAGTTTCCTCTTCTTGGTAAGTAACAAAGTCATGAAAGTCATGTAGAAACATGGTTCCTATTATTTATTTATTTATTTATTTACTTATTTAACCAATTTGTACCCTGCACCCTCCTGCTAACAGCAGCTCGAGGTGGCTAACAAATACATTAAAAATATAAAATATAACAATAAAAATATAATAAATACAATATAAATATAAAACAACAATATAAGATCCACATAATGGGGTGCTAAATAAATACAAAAGAAAGAAAAACCCTCCTCCCTAACCCTCAACCCATCTCCCTCACCAAAAGCCTGGTGGAACATCGAGGTCTTACATTGTCATTGAAAGGAGGAGAGGTCTGGGGCCACATGGTCTTCTGCCGGGAGGGAGTTCCACAGCCTTGGTGCGGCCACCGAGAATGCCCTCTCCATAGTCACCCCCAAGCTATCCAGGGGTCTTCGAGAAAGGCACTCCCAGTCGACCGCAGGGGCCAATCCAGAGCCCAGGGAGTGAGGCGTTCCCACAGATAGGTAGGTCCCAGGCCATGTAGGGCTTTATAGGTAAGCACCAACACCTTGAATCAGGCCCGGAAGACTATAGACAGCCAGTGCAAAGAATGGAGCACAGGTGTAATGTGCTCATGGCAGCCGCATTATGCACTAGCTACAGCCACTGAACTGTCACCATGGGTAGCCCCACACAGTCCCGGACTTAGGGGCAGGCCCCCTAGGCCTGGGCCTTGAGCGGCATTTTCTGTGCGGCGGTAATCCTGGTGCCGGGTCAGGTTCACACACACACCCCCACATGCTGCCAGCAGTAGAAGTCTGCTGCCTGGGAGGCCCCCAGGGGGCCGCTGCCTAGCCCAGTGGCGGCAGCCCCAGCCCAGGTGCAGGGCACCCCCACATCATGGGGGGGGTCCCCATCCCTCACCTGCCTCTGCCGTTTGCCTGCTAGTAGCGCTGCAGGAGCAGCTGATAGGACTGGGAGATAAAGCTGTTTGTTTACAAACAACAACTCCCTATGTGAGTGATCAGAAGGTTGTTGCCTTGTAAAGAAGGTTCTTCGAGATGGCTTCTACATTCTCACAACTGGGTTCTGTATGCTCACCATATTCAAATAATAGACCATGTGATGGTCTTGAGCTCCTCTAGTATAAAAAGCACTCTCCCCCTTAGAACAACAGTTCCTTCCAACCCTTTCTAGGAATATAAGAAAAAAATTATATGTGGGTCTGGAAGGGTGGGTGTTGTGAGAATGTTAGGAACCATCTTGAAGAACCTTCTTTACAAGGCAGAAACCTTCTGTTCTTCTTTGAGTGACTCCTCACAGGCCGTTTTTACATGACTCCACCAGGTGGGGGGTCCATGGGCACGCCGGTGTATGGGTGGGGCGTGCACACACATACTCACTCACACACCCCCACTCATCCGCACCCATGGAGCAACCACTGTTTTCCCTGGTTGTTCCGTGCATGGGGACGAGTGGGGAGTGAGTGGGGATGCGTTTTAGGTGGACACACATACGCACCCTCAGTCACCGTGGGAGCACATGCCATGTCATTCACACAGGGCTCCCCCACCCATGAACGCGCAGCATGGGGGCAGGGCTTGGCTTGGGGGCAGCAGCCTGAGAAGGGCCTAGGGGTGCAAAATTCCTAAGTCCAGCCCTGGGTAGAGCGCATTACAATAGTCCAGTCTTGAAGTGCTGAAAGCATGGGTGATAGTGGCCAGGTTGGAGTCTGAGATGTACAGCCGAAGCTGTCACACTACATGTAACTGGCAAAATGCGCTCCTCACCACAGCCCCACCTGGGCATCCAGGTGAAGCTGAGAGTCAAGGAGCACCCCCAGACTACTAACCTGAGGGACCAGTGGAGGGTGAATCCCATCAATGAGGGAGAATGCCAACCCCACCACCTTCCCCACTAGCATCACTGCCATCTTGTCGGGATTCAGCTTCAGATAACTCACCTCATCCAATCCCTCACAGCCATACATTGAGTAAGCACTGAGACTGCTGGGCCTGGGTCTGATGAAAAAGAGAGGTAGAGTTAGGTGTCATCAGCGTATTGATGACATTGAACATCAAACCCTCTCACGACCTCGCCCAGTGGCTGCATATACACTTTGAACAGGACAGGGGACAGAATGGAACGCTGCAGGACTCCACGTGAGAGGTCACAGGGGGACGAAGAGCAATTTCCCCAGCACAACTTGCTGAGTTCTTCTGACCAGGAAAGAGCAGAACCATGTAAGAACAGTCCCGCCTACCCTGACTTTTCCATTGCTTTGGAAGCAGTTGTTTCCTCTTGGAGATATTTCTTCCACCAACACTCACTTTCAGAATCTTGACAATCTCCAAGAATTCTAGATAGTCTTTCACACATGCAGCTATGAAGAATTCCATCAACTGCAACCGTATCAACGTCATTGACGACATTTTCATTCCTTTAAATGAGCAAGAAGAATTAGACCCATTCAGAACTGACTCTGTCACTCTTACTCCAAATGCTTCCGTTTCTATGAAGAACTTTTCAGAACTACTCCCTCTCAGGTATTGCCCTACACACCTCAGCACAACTTTTGCCATGTGGAATGTTCCCACAATAAGTATGATGTTTTGCAACTCTTCAAGTTGTAGCACTTGGATTTGCTTAGCAATTCTGTAGACACCCTCATCAAATACTACTGGCAAGTAACTGCTTCACCTGGCCCAGCACATTCTGAATTTCTTAAGTGCTGTGTACACAGTTGAATACACTTTGACAGGGTGTAGTAGGACTGGGACAAATCGTACTGCACTCTGAAGTACAGTATGTACGTTGTCTTCCAAAACCAAGTAATTGAAAGTAGACCATGCAGGTGTATCTTGCCTCAAGCCTCCATCAGTCACTATATCATCATGCACAGATGACAGATTAAGCTTGGGTAGGCTCCTCCACACCATATCTTTCATCTCAGTCTTCCTTTCATCATCTTCATTCATGACATGCATATCCCTAGCCACAAGGTATTCAGGTGTTAGACTAGCTCCTACAGATGGTTTATGGAATGTCTGTATCCAGCATGTCTTGTACAGGTCAGTTGCTTTCATTTGGCACTAAACAAGATACACTTACATGAAAATTGGAAAATATGGGCACGTATGTATGTATGTATGTATGCATGCATGCATGCATGTAGGTATCATACCAGAAACGTGTATCTCACTAACAACATCATTATCTGCTGAATGGACAGGATTCCATATGTCTACCCAAGTTTTTTTTTCAAACCTACTACTCTCCCCTTGAAGACCTTGCAATATAGAAGTACACACAAGAAGGTATCCAGCTGCCTCACTATTAATTAAATTCAGAAGTGGCCTGTGAAGAGGAAAAGGTTTTCTACTCCTGTTATAGACTCTTCTGCCCCTGACTTTTATACTCTAATAAATATTGCAGGTGTCCAGATAAGGAAAAACATTATGTGAAGTACATCCTAGGTTACAGTAGCATATTACACACACACACACACACACACACACACACACACACACACACACACAAAAGGTTTTTCAGACCAGGTCTGGATTACACAATGGTGATGAATTACTGGTGATTCCAGTAATTTAATCCTTCCATCATCTAACTCTACTTTTTGTAGTCCAAGTCAGGGCAAGTTGCATATATTTCTCATCCCTAAAAAAACAGAAAGTGCCTTACCATTCAAATTCTTAGCAAGGTAACTGGAATTCCAGATCGGATGAATACCCAACTGCTCTTCACAGAGTCTCAAAAACATCTGACCTAAATTGGTGTCGTTTTAAACAGTTCCAGAACTTCATGTTTAAATTATCCACAAACACTTGCATGCCATCTGGATACAGGGAATTTACTTAGTTTAAAAGCAGTGCAGCTTGTATAAAGTTAAATGCTCTGCCCTCTGTTTTCTGCAGTGTGATTTACCTTTAATCAACTCTATGGATTTTCTCCAGTTGACTATTTAAATGATAGTTTCCAAAATCTATCCATCCCAAGATTACATTCATGATTCACTGTCAGCCAGGATGAATTTTTTTAGCCTCACTTTTCATTTCTAGCTCTCCCTTTCTGTTCTGTTCTTCCACCTACTATTTTTCCTCCCCTACTGTGCTAATTAGAGAGGCATGGGTAGGAGAGTGTCATCTTCCTAGAAAATCATGAGTCCATGCTGTGTTTGTTCTCACATCCAGTGGCTATCTCCAGTTCACCCGGCTGTACATGGATACCTGCCCATACAGGTTGGAGAAAGTCAGATGTGGTGCTGGCCACACCCTTCTTTCATGTACCGCAAGTCACAGAAACTGACAGTACTTTAATCATGTTGACTCGGTGTGCCAAAGTGGCCTAGACACAAGGCTCAGGTATGTATTTTGATTCTTTTCTATTTTCTTTTCATTTGTGTTGTTCTTGTCTCTTTTGTGTGTCTGAGCATTTGTCTTTTAACTCCAGTTATTTATGTAACATTTCCTAATCAGCTGCTGTTTCTGTCATTTCCGCATCTTTGTCTTACTTGTCTCCATTTTTCAACTACCTTGTCTCACCTTCTGACTGATTCTTTTATTATGGCATGAGATGGATAAGAGTAACTTGTCATATGTGGGAGTAAACACACAATAGTTGAGGCTCAGCTACCCGGAAAGGGAAGAAAGCATACATGAGATTATGCAAGCTAGAATATCTTACTTCTAGACAGGCCACACTACAAGTTTCTGTAGGCTCTAGATGGCCAATCAATCACCCTTGAGACCTGCATTGAATTCAAGTACTATCTTTAGACTTGAAAATTCTAACCTAAAATAAAATAGTAGGGATGGACTTTAGTATTTACTTCTATTTAGTATTTACTTTCTGTTTCATTTTTATTTACTTGAGTATTCTATTTAATTTCTGTTTTGTTTTCCATGAAAGTCAGTGAGAGCCTTTTCCCATGGGAGTCAATGGGAGCCTTTTCTCATGGGAGTCAATGGAAAAAGATCCATGGGGTTTCTAAAATTAGTAAAGTGTCTACTAAAGTCAAGTGTAGTGTACTTGGCTGGCACTGGTATGGGGGGGTGCTGTTGGTGGCACTGGGTTTTGGGTGGCAAATACCAGGGGCTTAGGTCTTTTAGTTGACCCGCTTTGCTTTGGGGTCAAAGGGGGTTGGCTGATCCTAGGTGAGGGGCAAGGGCCAGGGGGTTGGCACTGGAGGTTGGGGGCACTGATTTTTGGGGGGAAATGCCAGAGGCTTTTAGTTGGTGGGGTTGCTTTACTTCTGCATGGCAATTGGATCTCTAACCACGCCCCGTCTGCCTCCCCGCCCCCAGCCCACCCCAACCCACAGGTGCCTCATCTCACATGAGCTGCATCCTGAGATCAACTTTGCTTTCTGCTTGTCCACAACCGTCCTCTTCACCTGTGGCTGGGAACAAGCAGAAAGCAAAGTTGATCACAGGATGCAGCACAGGTGAGATGAGGCAGCTGTGGGATGGTTAGTTGGCCTGAGACCGGACAGGGAGGGCTGACAGTAAGCCAGGCTGGAGAGTGAAGCTGCGAGATAGAGCAGAATGAGAGAACAGTAGCACTGTCAGAGACCAAGTGAAATTGACAGGGATGCAAATAATAATAATTATAATAATTTTTATAATTTTATTTATATAGCGCCCCCTGCCTTATATGGCACTCGGAGCGCTTTCAGAAAGTTAAAACCTATATAAACAATTTAAAACAATTAAAAACAGTTAAAGGGAGGATAAAGTGCCTTGGGAAACCATCAGTGGATCCTAAAAGCACCTAGAGAATAAATTCATTTTCAGGTGCTTTTTAAAGATGAGGAGGGTGGAACTGAGATGGACATTTGGAGGAGTGAGTTCCATACCAAGGGGCCTGCCACAGCAAAAGCCCGATCACCTGCTGACTTCAGACATGATGGTGGAACCCCCAAACAGTGGGTGGTTCCTGTGTACAGATGCCCATCTCTGTGAGGTTCTAGAAGCAGGTCTTGAATATAGCCAGGGCCTAAACAGTTCAGGGCCCTAAAAACCAGCAGCGCAATCTTGAACACAATCCGTCGCTCCGCAGGCAGTCAGTTCAGGAAATGCAGGGCAGGCAGAGCCCATAGACACAGCCCATAGACAAGGGAGTCACCAAAACATGAGTTACTGTGGCAAGGTCAGCCTGGGATAAATAAGGGCATAACTTAGCAAATTGTGTAGTTGAAAAAAGCATTTCCAAACTACATCCAACACCTGCGCTGTCATGGACAAAAATGACACCTAAGTCCTTTACCTGGCCCATTTCCTATACCTGGAACCCAGCTACATTCAGGGGCCCGAGGGAGGTAAGGGCATCCTCATATCAGCTGCCCCTTCTCACCTACATTACCTCAGTCTTCCCAAGATTGAGCACAAGGTAGCTCTGATGCAAATGCTCTGCTACAACATTCAGGCATTTCTCCAAGACAGAGGCTAAGTTGGCAGGGCTCGCGGGGCAAGAGATATACAGCTGTGTATCATTATCATACTGATGATACTCAACACTATGCTTGATCATCACATCCATAAAGGGCTGCATGTACAAGTGGAACAACATGGGTCAAAGAATAGAACCTTGAAGGACACCACAATTCAGTCCCCTCGGAGATGATGCATATCCATCCAGTGCCACCAATTGACTCCAGCCTTCCAGGTATCACTGACTGACTGGCAACTCCCTGTCACACCAGCAAAGTCCCTCAGCAGCTGAAGCAGCAACCCATGGCCAGTTGTTAGGGATGTGTGAACAGAGTTCAGGGGTTCGGTGTTTGGCCCAAACTCAGGGTGTTTGGGCCGTTTGTGAACACCCTGAACCCGAACAGCCCCCCGTCCGAACCAGCCGAACAAAGTTTGGGTTTTGAACCCCTTCGGGTGGGGGGCGGGGGATAGGGGGGAACCTGGTTTTCCCTCCCCCCTTCAGACTGCACATGTGGAAGGGTCACCGGGGCGCATCTCCCCCCCATACACACACACACCCTGCCCAGCCTGGTAAAAAAGTTTTTAAAAAAATAAAAAATCCACCCCAGGCCTACCTGGTGGTGCCAGGGCTCCGGCCCCAAGTCCGGCGGTGGTGGCAGGTCCGGCTCCAGCGGTGCTCTGGAGCGCTTATGGCCTCTTCTAGGCTTTCTGGGAACTGAAGGAGGGCTTCCGGCCCCTCCCTTTTGGTAATGGGGGGCCGGTGAACCCGGAACCTCCAGGTGACCAACCGTCCATGCCGGCCGCCCCACCAGCTCTGGTAAGTCGGACCACACAGCTGTCAGGGGGGGGAGTGGTGAGGGCATAGTGAAGAGCAGAGGCATGAGGGGAGGGGCTGCTGTGTGGGGAGCAATGGGAACAGCAGAGGGCCATGGAAGGGGCTGTGGTGGTGCAAGGCAGGGTGTAACTTAGACCTTATGTTCCATTACCGCAGGGTCCAGCACCCCAGCCCGGCGTGGAATGGCCTGTGGACAACAGAGAGCCCAGGCCATCTGGCCGCCGCTCCCAAAGGGGAGCAAGGGCCCACAGGGGATCGAGACCCGGTGGTGCACCGAAGTGGGCATGGGGAAGGCCCCGCAAACAGTGAAACACCCCCCCCCTTGTACAGAACTCCTAATAAACTGTTTTACTATACCACTGTTGTTTGGTGTGTCAATGAGGGCACCATGGTGGCAAGGGGTCACTCTACATGCAGTCTGGGGCAGGGCATTCACAATACAGGTGCCAGAAGCATACGTCTCTGGCCTGCAGGCAGGTGGGTGGGCAACATCATTGCTCCCAGGGTCAGGAACAGGTCTGACCAGTTACAGCAGCGGAGCACCAGGCATGCCACCAGACAATCGGTGAGGTGCTGAGCCCTGGTGCAGTTCTCTTGCCATGGCTAGAAGGTAGTGGGTTACCCAGTGGCACGGGGCACAGGTCTCACAGGACCGGGGAACCCCTACAACCCAAACAACAGGCCACAAGCAGATAGTGGGAACAGACATAATAGGATTTATTGTTACCCGTTAGACGATATCATGAAGGGTGGGGGGCTGTCAACATGCCTACTCAGTTGCCTGCCATATGGGTGACAATGCGTCAACACAGAGTGTCCCGGTTCTTCTCAGATATGCGTCAGAACGCGCCACCCTGGACATGTTGGTAGAGAGGCATGGAACCCTCTCTCTGCACTGGTGGGGGTAGTCAAGGGCAGCTCCCCCGGTCTCGCAGACATTGATCAGGATGCAGGACATCAGTACAAGGATGGGGGCATGGTGCAGATCGAACTGGCTCCTGTTCATGGGCAGGTGCCAACGTCCCTTGAGCAGCCCGAACACCAGCTCCACCATGCTCCGAGCCGACGAGAGCTGTTCATCACAGGGTGAATCCCCCCCAGCCTTGCTTCGGTCACATCACCTGAAGACCACGGCAATGTGCAGCTGTGTCCCATCAAGATACGGTGCATAGAGTGTATCATTAGCTCCCTGCTAGAGACATCTGTGGCCTTGCTGATCTGTCATCGCTACCACTGGAATGCACCTGCCAGTTTCGTGGGGCAGGGATTCACAGGGCTTTGCAGCTGACCCACTATCAGCTGTGAACAGCCGCAGCTCAGCTAGCACTACACAGCTCCCCGTGCCTCACTCAAGCACAGCCGCTCGCCATAGGATCCCTGGGCAAGCCACGGAGCAGCCCTTGGGTCGGTTATGGCTGGGTGTGGAACAGGCCCCAAGGCCAGCGGTGGTGCAGGGGAGGAATGGTCACCTTCTGCCAACATGCTGTTGGGAACGCTGTGGCAGAGCCACGATGTCCACCTGCTGATGAGCGACCCCCTGTCGGTGATGGATGGCTTCGATCTCCTGTCGCGGTACATGTAGGTGATGGGCCATCCATTCGGGGATCCAGCTTGCAGAAGGCGTGCTGGGGAGCTCGGCTTTACCCTCCTTCAACAACCTCTTTGGGACCAACCAGCCGCAGTTGTAGTGCCCTGGACCGCACCGGAGATCACGGCTGTTCGCCTGGTGGCTGCATGTCCGGATTATGGGCTGGCTCTCCAGGCCGGGGGTCCCCATGTTGATACTGACTACACCGGCATTCTACTGTGAGCCCGTGGTGTCTCCCATCCGCGATTGGACTGCCAGGCACTTCTTAGGGAGCTGGGTTTGCTACCCACCAATGTTGGAGGACCCCTGCTGACCGGGACCCCAATGACATGCGAACTTGGCACCCTCCGATCATTGATGAACCTACAACTTGTGAAGACTGCCACTGCCATGGAGAACCACGTCCTGTCCCGTTTCATGGTGGATGCGCATATGTGTTCCTGGGAATTCCGCTGGGGCCTATTCGCCTGGGAGGGTCTGGTCCCAGCCCAGCGATTTCAGGGGCACCCTCCGGCCTCTCCATGAGCAGGGCATCCCGAAGGTCCCCTCCATCACATTGTCATTGCCATGCCTGTGCTGTGGACCGCCCCGACCTTTCGCCCCCCTGCTCCGGGCCACGGTATTGTGTAACCCGGTGTTAGGCTGGCCTTTCAGTCAGACCCCATCACTGCTTCCCTTCACTCCGGCCCCCATAGCCCTGTAGCATTCCGAACCACTTCCTTCCCTCTTGGGGTTGCTGCAACAGTGCCCCTGAATGCTGGTTGTGGGGAATGGACACGAGCCCCTGAACGCCCCTTCGCCAGCCTCTGTTTGGCAGTTCCCCCCCTTTCACCCTATCATTAATAAAGTCTGTGCCTTTGCCTCTACCACCTTGAGTGCATTCGTGTCTGTGTGCGATGCCACATGCCCCTCCCCTGGCTGCAGCCCTGTCCTTGTGTGGGGGTTCCTGTGATGGGGGTCTCTGCGGTTCCTGCTCTGGATGACTGGGGCTGTCGGGTGGCATGCAGTGGTATGTGATAGCTTTCCCTGTGGGCTCCATAATGGATCATGGATCCGCCCCTGTGGGTGGTGTGGGCCCAATGCGTCCCATTGTGAGCACTGTCCTTCATGTTCTGGTGACTACCTGCTGTCCTCCTTCAATGTGCGGGCACCCTTCCTGTGGCCTACCCCCTGCTTCTCCCTGTAGCGGTGTTGCGTGCAACCTGGGTGGCTTGGATGGCCGTCGTGGTGTGTGTTTGGCAACTGTGTGCTGCTGGTGTCCCATGGCGGTGCTCTCAGTTGTACCCCCAGTGCTGGGGGAGGGGCATCAGCAGGCCCCAACCCCTCCCAAGCGGCTGGTGTTGCCCTGGGGGCCATGGCACACATGTACCGGGCTGTCATGCGGGGGCTAGCCTTTGGTTGGCCACCCTGCCTCGCCTGCCCTGCCTTCCACCGCTCCTGGTGCCTCCTGTTGGTTGCCACCATTTGCACTGTAGGCGATGGATGGGCATCAGGCCCCACGGGCAGCTGACCGTGAGTGTGGGCAGTGTATGGGCCTGTTGTTGGCTGCCCATGGCCCCCCTTGGTGTGAGTGGGTGGGGTGCTGGTTTGGGTGTCCCTGGCCACGGCATGGGTCGTGCTTGTTGTCTGGTTACCGACCCCTGCTGACCCACTCCCTTTCTGTACATCCTCTCCCCTTCTCCCTCTCCCTTCTCCCATCTAGCTACTCTGGTTGTGTTCCTGGCCGTTCTCCACCTGGCACAGATGGCTGGCCAGCTGCAGTGTGCAGCCTCAGATCTCCGTGCTGGGGCCCGCCTGTACGATGAGATCAGTGAGTGTGCTGCATGTGTGTGGGACCCGCTCCCCGGGTGCCTGTTCAGGGTTCCATGGTGTTGGGTCCTACTTTCCCATCCTGATGACCCCTTCTCTACATCCCTTAGTGCAGGCGATGATTGCCGAGAGGATAAGGGAGCAGGAGGAGGTTGTGCAGCTGCTGCTGCACCTCCTACTGCAACGCCTGGCATGCACCCAGGCAGATCACTGCATTTGGGTACAGGACTGGCATCCCTATTGAGGCTGGGGCCCTGCCCCAGGGATCTGCTCTCCATGCTGACGCCCCATCTCCCTTGGATCTTTCCCGTGTTACACGCCCTTCCCCCTTGTATTAAAGTTGCTTTGCCCCCTTCCCCCAGGTGTGTGTCTTGTTCCTCCGTGTGGCCTGGTCTCTTGTGTGGGTACCTCTTGGTGGTTTTGGCACAGTTGCCTGACAGGGACCGGTTCTCCCACACCCCTCCTGGCGTATGTGCAGCTGCTCTGCCGTATCCTTTGTGGGTCCCTCTGCTGTCCCTGGCCTGAGTTGTTTGCGGCCTGTCACCCGCCTGTCTTGGTTCCCTTCTGTCCCCCACAGACCCAGTCCCTTCCCCCCCCCTTCCCCCCTGGTGCCTTGGGCCAGGGGTCTGTCCCCTTGGCTGCTGTCCTGGTGCCCTGCCCCCTCCCAGCATTTATGATGGGTCCCCCAGTCAGCCGCACGGATCCCTTGTTGGTGTGGGGATACCTGCAGCGGGTTTGCTGCTGGTTGGTGTGGTCTGGGTCTCCCACACACACACACACGCCATTCCCTGCCAGCCCAGCTGTGCTGTGGGCTTCCATTCCTGCTGGCATGACTGCATGTGTCCAGTTCCTGGCTCCTTGTCCGGGGGCCGTGGGATTGTGTATGGGGGTTCTCTGCCGGAGTGTGTGTGTGTGTGTGTGTGTTGGGGTTCCCTGCTGCATCAGGCCTCTGCCCCCTCCCCTGTGCCCCTTCCCCCCCACCCCACCTGATGGGGGCCCCCCACCTCCCTGGCCATGCAGCCCTTCCCTGTGTGGTTGTATGCATGGTTGTGGGGGAGGAGGTGTCTGGGGGGGGGGACCGTGGTGCCCGGCTGTCTGGGCCTGTCACGGGCTGACTGAGGTCTGCTACTGTGTGTCTCCTGTCATCCCAGCTCCCTCCTACCCTGCCTGCATGGGGTCTGGCAGTTCGTGGGTGGAGCTGCGTGCCACGGTCTTGTTTGCTCTCTGTCGGCCATGTTGTGCCGTCGCTGTGCTGGGCGGGGCTTCCCCATCGGTCGGTGTCTCGGGTGTCCATATAACTGTCATGGGTGTTTGTTCGGTGTTTCCCGGGGTGGGTGTTTGGCCGCTGGGTGTGTGCCGGCCCCTCCCCTTCTGTCCCACAACCCCCGTGGCACCGTCCATGTAAACGTCACCCGGCTCAATGCCACCGCGTGTTCTCCAGGTGTGCTCACCCACCTATCTCCACCCATCTCCACCCACCGGGCCTGCCGCAGTGTCTGTGTAAAAAAGGCCTATGAGTGCAAGGCCACATAATAAGGGAATTTTATTTACGAAATGAAAGTTATTGGTGAGCAAGGTTAGTAAAATTGTGCACTGTCCTTTCCACTGGATTCAGAGCTATGTGTAAGGCTTCCCTTCTTCTTTAGTTTACTGGCTCTTGACTAATTATAGCTTAATATGGTAAGAAGCAGTTGCACAGAATAACTTTCTGTATGTAGCATTTGACGTGCTACCCTTTGGCTGCTGGCCTGACCACAACATCAGGCTGCTTGTCTAAGTGGTAAAAGAGGCACACTGGGCAGTGAAGAGAAACAGCAATCACCACTGTAACCACACTCCCACAGTGGAACAACCACAAAACTAGCGTTCATAAAACATTTTCTATTATGCTGAAACTTCCCACAATGAAAAAGTAGAGATTTTTAAACATTAAATATATTGCATTTGAGAAAGAACATGCTCACTATACAGTATATAAACTCCAATGATATCTGAAAGCGTCATGACACTGTTCTTACACTGCACAGTTTACTCTTGCTGTGTAATAGAACAGTGGTTCTCAAAGTTTTTTTTAACTACAACCCCCTTGTCTGTCATAGTTGAGGTACCTCCCTACCACACACACACACACACACACACACACACACACACACACACTTCTTGCTCTGCCTCATCCTCTCCCTCTTCACATCCTCCTATTGCGTCCCCTCTCTCTCCACCTTGTTCTTTGACTCTCTCTCCCCCTTGCTATGCCATTATTTTGGAGATTCCCCCTTAGCTCAGTGAGAGTATGGAGCTATGTGTTTGGCAGCTTTGATCCTTCTCACAGTCCCCCAAGAATGCCTTCCTCACACACCCCCAGTTTGTGAACCTAAGTAATAGAACAATGTGTGCGTTTCTGAAGTCATCTTGCTCAGATGTGAGCACAGACATCTTGTGATTTTTCCAATCTCAAATCTTGTTAAAGGAGTCACGTGAAGCATAATAGACAGAATTGCTGAATATTTGTTTATGGCCAAAACCGTGTTACATTTGGTAACACCAATTAGCTTTCCATTGAAAATATGGGATCAGCTGAATATTGTTCCTTGCCAATTCTGGCCAGTTCCAACCTCTTAGCACTCCTTCCTCTCACTCTTTCTCTTCCTTTGAGGCCCATTGCATTCACCTCTACTCCCCCTTCCATCACTATGTTACTTCTACTCCCCACACTCCGGCTCCCACACCTCTTTTTTCTCTGACTTTAATGCATGGCTTACTTTCTTTGTTTCCAACCAAAATATACCCACTCTCATTCTTGGGGACTTTGATATCCACGTGGACACCCCTCTGTCTCTGCTGCTTCCCACTTCCTCTCGCTGATCTCTTCTTTTGACCTTTGCCTGTGGACTGCCTGCCTGACGCATCGTGACGGCCACTCCTTGGCCTAGTTTTATCAAAAAAATGTTCTCTCAGATCTTTCTTTTGACACCCTTCCTGTCTCTGACCATCACCTTGCTTCATTCCGTCTCTCCCATCCATCCCCTCCCACTTTGCCAACCTCTCGTTCTTTCTGTGACCTTCAATCCATTGACCCTGTTGACTTTGCTTCCTCCCTCTTCCCCCATCTCTCATCTGTCTCCTCTACCACCTGCCCAGACTCTGCTGTCTCCGCCTTCAACTCACCCCTTTCTTTCACCCTTGATTACCTTGAAGGATGGGGTTATGCAAAAGATAGGATGCTCTCCTCTCATGCCATCCTATCTTTCGCATAAAACCCGTCCTTGGCTCACTCCTACCATCTGTCACCTCCAATCCTGCTCCCAAGTTGCCAAGTGCCTCTGGCGAAAGACTCGTCAGTTCACTGGTTTCCTCCACTTTAAGTGTGTACTTTCAGCATTTAGCAATGCCCTTTCCCTGGTCAACGACTGCTACTACTCCACATTAATCAAATCTCACTCCCGCAACCCCCACAATCTCTTCTCAACATTTACTTCCCTTCTAAAGCCTCCCTGTCCTCCCCACTCCCTTTCTCTACACAGGATCTTCTCTCCTTCTTCTCTCCTTCCTTTGTCAACAAGATTGAAAAACTCCGCCTTGCTATTGCTTCTCAACCCTCTCCCTCCACCACTTCTTTTCTGAGGTGGATACTCAATAAGGAAGATTTTTCTGCCCTGGTCCTGGTTTGGTTCAAGGGAAACATTTGTTTAACCTTTACTTAACTTTTAATCAGAGAGTAATTTATTTCTGTAATCTGTAATTTTTGTACCTTTTGTTTGCTTATTTGTTTGTCTGATTGTTTTGTTTTGTCAGTTTATATGTGGGCTATGGCAAAAGCTAAAGTCATCAATAAAATTCATTCATTCACTTCCTTTCCAGCTATTCCCCCTCCTGTCTTTCTTCTCCCCAGCTTCTCTTGATGAGGTCACATCCATCTTCTTTTCATCCAACCACTCCACTTGCCTCTCTGACCCAATCCCCTCTTGTCTCCTAACGGCAATTGCCCGAACCACTGTGCCTTCTCTGCTGTACATCATCAATCTCTCCCTCTCTACTGGGACATTTCCCTTGGTTTTCAAACATGCCACCCTCTCCCCTAACTTTAAGGCTACTCTTGACCCCTCCGACGCTTCCAGCTATTGCCCCATTTCGCTCTTACCCTTTGCTTCCAAGCTCCTTTAGGCGGCTGTCTATACACACTGTCTTGATTTCTTCTCTTCAGATTCCTCCCTTGACCCCCTTCAATTGGACTTCTGTCCTCTCCACTCGACTGAGACTGCCCTCGCTAAAATCACCAATAACCTTCTCTTAGCTAAGTCTAAGAGCCTTTACTCCGTCCTTATCCTCCTTGATCTCTCTACAGTCTTTGACACTGTCGACCATGGCCTCCTCATAGATTTGCTGCACTCCCTTTGTTCTCAACTAGTTGTCTTCGTATTTCTTGAACCACTCCTTCAACATTTCTCTTGCTGGTACCTCATCTATGTCACTTCCCCTCTCTGTGGAAGTTCCCCAAGGCTCTGTGCTGGGCTGGGCCCTTTTCTCTCTTTACACTCTTTCTCTGGGTAAACTCATTGAATTCCACGGCTTCCAGTATCACCTGTATGCTGGTGACGTGCAACTCTACCTCCACTCCCGTGCTCTCCCCCCCCCCATCCAGTCTTGTATTGCTGACTGATTTGCTGACATCTCTGCTGGGATGGCTTAATATGGCCAAGACCGAACTGATCTTCCCCAAAAAACATTCCCCTCCTACTTCCCTCTCAATTTCCATTGAGGGAGTCACCATCCAGACAATCCCTCATGTGTAGCCTAGGATTCATCTTTGACTCTTCCCTCTCCTTTATGCCTCAGATCTAGGCTGTTGCTAAATCCTGTTGCTCTGTATAATGTTGCTAAAATCTGGCCCTGCCATACTGTTTCCACTGCAAAAACCCTAGCCCATGCTCTAGTCATTTATCGCCATGACTACTGAAACATCCTCCCTACTGGCCTCCCCTGCTCTGATCTCCTCCCCTTCATCTCCGTTCAACGATCTGCTGCCAAAGTCATCCACCTTGCCTTTTGCTTTGACTATGTTCAGCCCCTCCTCTCTGCCCTACACTGGCTCCCTTTATGTGAACACATTCAGCATAAGCTCCTGGTCTTCAGCTTCAAGACTCTTCATGGCCTTGCTCCCCCATAGCTCTTCACTCTTGTATCATGCCACACTCCTGCCCGGGAACTTTGCTCCTCCTCTGCACCCACCCTCACCTACTTGTAACCCCCTTGCTCCTCGCCCCTTCTCTCTTGCTGCCCATTATGCCTGGAACTCCCTCCCTGGATATGTTTCCTCTGCTCCCTCCCTCCCAATTTTCAAATCCCTCCTAAAAACCTACCTCTTCCATCAGGCCTTCCCTAACTCATTATGAGTGAAATTGCATCCTCTTCCCCTTCACTCAGAATCTAGTTCCCTGTAACTACGTGAAGCACATGCACCTGAAATTTCTCAACTTCATGAATGTACTCCTGTCTCTCCTGATGTTCGCCTCTCCTTTGTCTCTCCCTCCCTTGTCTCTTAGATTGTAAGCCCCTTGGGGTAGGGATCTGTCTATAACTATTGATTATTTAGTACCAGGTACACCGCTGGTGCTACATAATTTTTAATTATTATTATTATTATTATTATTATTAATAATAATAATAATAATCATAATAATCATAATAATCATAATAATCATAATCATAATATCATCTGTTCAAGTAGTAATAGGCCCCAGTCATATGGTATTTTTCTGTTTCTTGTCTGGAGGGCACACATTTTAACAGGAGAATAAGAAGAGATGAAAAATTATTTGCAGGTGAGGTATATTACCTCGGGACTGACTACTGTAACGCACTCTACGTGGGGCTATGCTTGGTGCTGGTTCAGAGACTGCAGCTGATGCAGAATGTGGTGGCCCATCTCCTAACGGGGACGGGCCGACACAAGCACATTACACCAGTGCTTTGCTCTCTGCGCTGGCTGTCCATAGTCTTTCGGGCCGAATTAAAGGTGTTGGTGTTGACCTTTAAAGCCCTAAATGGCCTGGGAACCACCTACCTGCAGGACTGCCTCACCCTCTGGGTCCTGGATCAGCCCCTGCGGTTGGCCAGGGGAACCCTCCTCGAGGTTCCCCAGGTTTCCCAAGTGTTGACCTTGAGGAAGGTGTTTTCTGTGGCTGCGCCGCAGCTGTGGAACTCCCTCCCATTGGAGGTTCACTTGGCCACCAACTTTCCCTCTTTCCATAGACAATGTAAGAACTGGCTGTTCCACCGTGCCTTTGCCGAGGGAGACCGGGGGGGGGGGGG
>QEPC01004523.1:477870-491213 GCA_003113815.1 Sphenodon punctatus
GGGGGGGGGGGGGGGGGGGGGGGAGGGATTGGGTTAGGGAAGGTTGGGGTTTAAGTTGTTTTAATTGGGGGATTCTAGGTTGTTTTGAATTGTATTTTGATGCCATTTATTTTAATTTGTATTTTTAAATGTTGTTAGCAGCCCCGAGATACTTTTAGCAGGAGGAAACAGCATACAAATTTTATTAATTAATAAATAAAATAAGTAAATAATGCACCAGTTGTATCAGAAGGCACCTGTAACCCACCCAGATACTTTTAATTGCCTTCACATTAGGAAATATTTACACATCAGTTTTCATACTATACAGTTAGAGCAGCGGTTAAAGTGGCGGTGGCATCACTTGCGTGCTGAAGTTGACCGATTGCGGCATAGAGTCTGGTTACGTACCTATGCCATTGTGGTGTGGACAGCAAAAAAGACTTTCTTTGCTGCCCTCATTGTGTCCACTAAGTCCCACCTGGCTGAGTTGTTCCGAGTGATGAGGGGGCTGGTCAGCCCGGCCTCCCTTCGCCTGGACTTAGAATAATCAAATGCTCGCTGTGATTTGTTTGTAGACTTCTTTGTGGATAAAATTGTTCAAATTCACCACAGTTTTGATGCAACTTTATTAGCAGAAAATGGGTCAGAGGCAGTAGAAGCCCCGTCTTGTCCTGTTTTATGGGATGAGTTTCAAGCTGTGTCGCCCTCAGATGTGGGGGATGCTCTTGGGACTGTTCGAGCCACCTGTTGTGAACTAGACCCATGCCCATCCTGTCTAGTTACGGCTTGCTGGGAGATACTGGGGCCGCTGCTGGCGGGGATATTCAACGTCTCCCTTAAGAAGGGCAGGGTGCCGGACTGTCTCAAGGAGGCGGTGGTGCGGCCGCTGCTCAAGAAGCCATCTTTGGATGCTGACGCCCTGGCCAACTATCGGCTAGTCTCTAACCTTCCCTTTTTAGGGAAGGTTATTGAACGGTGGTGGCTCGGCAGCTTTGGGAGCATTTGGACCGGGTCAATTTTCTTGATCCCTTGCAGTAGGTTTTTTTCTGGGTTATGGCATGGAGACTGCACTTGTGCCTTGGTTGACGACCTCTCCCATGAATTGGACTGGGACCATTCGACCCTATTGATCCCTTTAGATCTCTCAGTTGCATTTGATACCATTGATCATGAGTTGTTGGTGACTCGGCTGTGGGACCGGGCAGGGATTAGCGGGACTGTTCTTGAATGGTTCAGCTCTTTCCTGACTGGAAGAACCCAGCGTGTGGTGCTGGGGGAGTGTTCATCTTCCCCCCGGGGCCTCACGTGTGGGGTTCCTCAGGGTTCCATCTTATCCCCTCTCTTGTTCAGTGTGTACAAGCAGCCTTTGGGGGAGGTCGCTAGGGAGTATGGGGTGAGATGTTATCAATATACTGCTGACACCCAGCTATATCTCTCATTTTCTTCCGACTCAGGCCCGGCAGTCTCGGTGTTTACCCGATGTTTATCAGCTGTGGGGGACTGGATGAGGGTGAGCCGCCTGAAAGTAAATCCTGACAAGATGGAGGTGATGATTGTGGGGAAGGCTGGGGGAGTGATGGCCCCCATCATTGATGGGTTCCATCCTCCCTTGGTTTCTCAGGCCCGGAGTCTGGAGGTGCTCCTGGACCCGTAGCTTCGCCTGGATGCCAAGTGATGGCTGTGGTGAAGGGGGCATTTCGCCAATTACATCTGGTGCATTGTCTTAGGCTGTATGTCTCGAATCAGATCTGGCCACAGTCATCCATGCTTTTATTACCTCGAGACTGGATTACTGCAACGCACTCTACGTGGGGCTACCCTTGGTGCTGGTATGGAAACTTCAGCTAGTGCAGAATGCAGCAGTCCATCTCTTGACTTGGACAGGTCGCCACGAGTATATTACACCAGTGCTCTGCACTGGCTGCCAATAGTTTTCTGGGCCCAATTCAAGGTGTTGGTGCTGAGTGTGTGTGTGTGTGTCTGGGGAGATGGGTTTTATATTGTTTTAATTGTCGTTTTATAATTGTTTGTTTTAATATGTTTTTAAATGCTGTGAGCCACCCCAAGATGACTGGGGCAGGAGGGGGCGGCATATACATTTTACAATAAATAAAAATAAATAGAATCAATATACATC
This sequence comes from Sphenodon punctatus, assembly GCA_003113815.1. Lineage (NCBI taxonomy): Eukaryota > Metazoa > Chordata > Lepidosauria > Sphenodontia > Sphenodontidae > Sphenodon > Sphenodon punctatus. The sequence continues at coordinate 479,990 of QEPC01004523.1, forward strand.
TGTCTCCAGTGAGTCATGCTAGCTTGGGCACTATAAGGCCATCAGTGCACACTTCTTGCATGAATAAAGGCTCTTAGTTTTATCCTCAAGTTATATACTGTATCAAGGCGGGGATAATATTCATAGCCATCAGTGGTCTGCTAATAATGACTTGGGCTTTCAGTCGTAGCTCTATATGACTCAGCACTTGTGCTGTTTTTGGTACTTTCTAAAGGAGAGAATTTAGTTTCATACGCTACCTGTAACTAGCAGCTTGTGAATGAATGGATTAACTCAGTGTACTTGGGGGTGATGGGTCTGATTTGTCTAATGGGCAGCTGTGGTTTATACAAAGACCTACAGAGATGAGGGAAGGAGACAGTAATGCTGGAAAAAACCTAGGAGCTAGAACTAGGGAACAGGACACCGGTAGGCAGGTACCCTTCACAGCCCTGGTAAGAGGGCTGAGAAGGGGACTGGTGGCTGGAGTTCATTTGTGTTGCTGCTTATGGACTGAGTTAATTCCATTATAAAAAACCTCCGGTTTACAAGAAAAATTAAGGCTATTGTAAATTCAATCATACTCTAAAAAGCATGTAAATTGCAAGTTAAGGCTCCAGCCTTAACTTCCATGCCATGTTAGCAGTGAAGACATTGTACAGTCTCACATATTGTACTCACTTACAACTTAGGCTCCATGCACCCACACTGCCTTTTAGTCCCAATCCTCTTCCTCTTTTCAGACTGGGGACAACACTGAAGCTGGGGACAAGAGGGCATCAGCTGGTTCCTCACCCCCTCCATTTCCTGTTTAAGAAAGAAAGAACTTATGAGTTCTGGCTCCCACCCCGTCTCCCCCTCTAATCTACTTGCTCCCAGCCCTGTAACAGAGAACTCAGGACTCCTGGCATCCAGCCTCTCTACCTCACTCTAATCCAGTAGGCTGCACTCCCTTCACAGGCATCTCAATAGTCCTGGTTCCAAGTCTGTTCGCCTCTCCCCTACTCTCAACCTTGTAACAGACAACCCAGGAATCCTGAGTCCAAGTCACCCCTCTAACCATCTAGCCACCACTCCCCTCACAGAGAATTCAAAAGTTCTGGTAAGTACAATGTTTGTCTGTATGTGTCATATGGAACAGTAGTGTGTATGTGTGTGTGTGCGCAATGAAAAAAAAAAGCAACAGGGGAGAAAATGGAATAACAGGGAGGGAGGCTATTGGGAGTCAAAGGATAGAAAGTCAGCTATGGTAAGTGGGTAAAATGATAGGACTGCTTCCTCAGATACCCCATAAATCTTCCAAATCAGTTATTTCACTCAGAACCTTATTATTGTAACTATTTCTAATTCCTCCTGTCATCCCCCCACTTACTTAATCCTGCACACTCTTTGTATTTCTCCCTGTCATTCCAACCTTTCCACTTACTGCATCTGGTGCCTTCCTCATCATTTCACACCCTCTTGCTTCCCTGTATACTCCCAAAGATGCAACTGTGTTGTATAATTTCACAATCCCTTAATTGATGTTGGAATGACAATAGTATTTATTTAGAAATTGACATTGCAGTTGTCACCATTCCTTCCAATGGCCATTCCATTTTATTAATTTCAATGCATACCCAACTTGGTTTTAATTAAACATTTGTATACAACTCTACCTAGCGTTGCTGTGCTCTGGGAGGGCAGTGAAAACTAGTGGGTAAGATGGACGGTTGTGAGTCATTATTCAGCTGTCCCATTCTCCCCACCTGAAATGAAAGAATAGAGGGAATAGAGGGGGTGGGGGGCCAGCTGATGCCCTCCTGTCCTCAGCTTCAGTGTTGTCCCCAACCTACAGAGGAAGAGGATTGGGGCTGAAAGACAAAGGCAAAGTGTGGGTGCATGGAGCCTAAGTTGTAAGTGAGACTGTACAATGTCTTTACTGCTAACATGACACAGAAGTTAAGGTGGGAGCTTTAACTTGCAATTTCCATGCTTTTTAGTGCATGATTGAATTTGCAAGAGTCTTAACTCTTCTTGTAAACTGGAGGTTTTTTGTTTATGGAATATCCAAGTTTTTTGTTAAATACAAGGCAATGGAGAAAATTTGTCCTGCTGGCACAGTAGAATGATGAGTAGCATAACCACTATGGGAGCAGGGCTTAGGGGAGGCTAAGGTGGAAGAGCTGCTTCCTTCAGTTTAGAAGGTTGCTACTTCCTTTAAATAGTGAGCAAGGCGGAGCTGGATTTACTGGTAGCTCCCTGTTTTACTAAGAATACAACAACTTTGGTTCGGTTTAAGCATTGCAAACTTCCAAAAACTGCTCTCTATGATCTCTTTAGCTCATGGCTTGTACAGGAGTTTTCCACTCTACTCCTCACTTCCAGAGTACTTTTCCTTGTACAACACTGGCCATTCTGATTTCTATAAGGACCTCCCCCTGTACAGGACCCCCTGGCTAGTTCACTCCTTGTACAGGGTTCCCTGACTCTGCTGTGCCCCATGTACAGGACTCTCCACCTGACTTAATGCTTCCCATCCTGCAGTTCTCTCCCTGTTAGGGATGAAACTGGGCTCAATTGTCTCGCCAGTTCTCGATGAGAAGGGGGGGGGGTGTTCCCATCTCGCATAAAGAAAAGAAACACCCCCCCCCCTTCTCATTGAGAGCCATCAAGAATTCAAGGAGGGCAGGGGTTTCAGGAAGAGGGGTGACACAGGGGCCAGAGGTGAGCAGGGGGCAAAGATAAGCCCCCTGAGTACCTCTCACCCCCGCCCAGCATTCCCACGTGGAGAGGAAGGGAAATCTGGGTCGGGCAGGGGTTGGGCAGGGGTGTACTTACCATCCAGGGGGGTCCCGACCCTCCCACGGTGCTCCATGCCATGCTGGGTCCCTTCCCAGGTCTTCAGTTTAAAAGAACCCTGCCACATACACCTGGAGCATGTTCTGAGCGCTGCTTGGCTCTGCATGCCCTTTTCAAAACTGGTGGCTGCAGGGGCATGCATTCTTAGCACCATCTTTGAAAAGGGCATGTAGAGTCAAGCAGTGATTTGAGCATGCTCCAACAGTGGGATTTTTTTGTTTCTTTTTAACTGAAGACCCGGGAAGGGGCCTAGCACCTCATGGAGCATTGTGGGTGGGTCAGGACCCCCTGAATGGTAAGTACACCTGTGCCCGAACTTTCCCTCCTTCCCCAGACATGGAGGTCAGGCAGGGGCCAGAGGTATTCAGGGGGCTTCTCTGTGCCCCCTGCTCACCTCCAACCCCAGTGCAAACCCCCATGTGGCCCCCCTCAACTAATTCACGAGAACTTGAGGGGGGAGTGAGAACACCCGAGTTCTTGCTCCCCATCTCGATTCTTGCAAATTTCTCACGAGAAACCTCCCCTCCCCCTGTTTCAGCCCTACTCCCTGTACAAAGCTCCCTCACTCAGTTCTCCTCTGTCCAGGGCTCTCCCCCAGCACAATTATGGCCTTGATTCTGCAGCTCTTTGTCTCTACAGGACTTCCCCACTTTACTCCCCCTTGGACAGGGCTCCCTTTCTTGCGCAGCCTGCCCACTCTGCAGACCTCTCCCTGTACCGGGTTCCATATACTGTATCCCCAATAATGCTGCACTCTGTAAAGTGCTCTTCCTGTGCATGGCTTCCACTGTGGAAGCTATTTACAGAGGCTGTGCCCCTACTATCTCCCCTTAATGCCCCCCCTCCCTCTCTGCTCCCCATAAGATTTCCCTCCCTGGGCTGAGGCTCACTCTTAGAGTCCTCCCAAGGGGACTACACTTGCCACTCTGCCCCACAGGGCTGCTTTACACAGTACACAACCATCTCCCTGTTCCCCTCCTGCAGAACACCCACTGTACCAACTTACCCCTCATTCCTTAGTGGGGTTGGGAAAGTTGGAGGGAGAAGCACTGAAAGAAGATTGTTTCCATCCCATAAACCTCTGGGATAAACCTCTGCCCTCTTCCTGCACCTGGGACCTTCTCAGGCAAACTCAAGTGCTCCAGCTCCAGGTCCTCAAGTCTCTTTGCTTACCTAGTGCCTCACTGCTGTTTGGGGACTGGATGTGGGCAAGCCAATTGAAGCTGAATCCTGACAAGACCAAGGTGATGATGGTTGGCTGGCCTAGTGACCTGGGGAATACAGGAACCCTATTATTGATGGCATTTGTCCTGCTTTGGTCACTCAGGTTTGCAGCCTTGGGGTGCTCTTAAGTCCGCTGCTGCTCCTGGATTGCCAGGTTGCGGTGGTGGCTAGGTACACTTTTCACCAATTTCATCTGCTGAGAATTCTATGAACTTTTTGATCAGATTCAGACTTGACCACCATCATAGGTGGACCACTCCAATGCACTCTATGTGGGGCTGCCCTTGATGACTGTCCTGAAGCTGCAGCTGGTGCAGAACACAGTGGCCTGCCTTCTGTTAGGGGCAGTTCATTGCGAGCACATTACACCAGTGCTCAAGAGTCTGGACCTGCTACCAATAGCTTTCCAGGCACAATTTAAGATGCTAGTTTTGACCTGTCTGGACAGAGTGGGTGAAAACAGACATGACGCTAACCACCCTTTAACCACCCTTGGTGGTTATTTATGCATGTTGCAGGGCTGTATTGGTGTCCTATGCAGCCCTGAAACATGCATAAATGACCACCAAGGGTGGTTAAAGGGTGGTTAGCGTCATGTCTGTTTTCACCCAGTAACAATGGAGCCAGGAGAACAAGCTGGAAAGCCAGACTCTCCAAAAAGCAGGACGGGAGATACCTGCCAGGTATAGGCTGATAGAAAGCCTAACCATACTGTCTGGAACAGCCTGACCAAGTAAACTCTTCCATGGAGTCAGAGCCCTGGAATCACAGTTGGGGTCAAACCACAGTACTGGAACAAGGAAAGGGCTTGGCTATACCAGGACAGTTTGGGGGCTTGGGCTAAATGGCTTGGGCTCCAAATATCTCCCAGTCTCTCTACACTAGTCTCCCTCTACGCTCCCAACTGAAAGCTCACCTCCTCCTTTACCACCATCTTCACTTGCTCACAGCTCCGCTGCTCCTCAAAGTATATTCACCTGTTCTCCCTTGTTACCTTCCATGCCTGGAACTCCCTCCCTGAATACATTCTCCTCTCCCTCATTCCCAGCCTTCAGATCCCTCCTGAAAACCTACCTCTTTCATCAGGCCTTCCCTAGCTCCTCATCCCTTTAGTCCCTCTTCCTTCCCTGATGTAACTATGCCACTAAGCTAAGCAAATGTACCTGCAACCTCACACCTTCACAAATGTATCCTTCTCTCTCCCTCTGTTGCCCCCATCCCACGTCTCCCCTCCCTTGTCTTTCTTAGGGCGTTTTCAGACAAGGCACTCTCCATCCACCATACATGTTGCAGGGCTGCAGTGTTGTTCTATGGGTGCCCTGTAACATGTATAGTGGGTCGAGAGTGTCTTGTCTGAAAATGCCCGTAGATTGTAAGCCCCCTGGGGCCAGGACCCTGTCTATTTTCAACAGTTGTAAAGTGCCTGGTACATTGCTGGTGCTATAGAAATATTAAATTTAATAATAATAATCTGGCCAAGTGGGAAGGTCTTACACTGCCTGTGGAAAATGCTCAGGCTTGGACTCTGGAGAACGTCCAGAGGAAGGTAGTTCTAGGGTAGCCATCAATAATTCTCTCTGCAGGCATTAGCTGTATAAACATGGTGACATGATGGAACTACCAGGAAACCTTTTTTGGCTGACCTTAGGGATCGTGGGAAGGAGATTATCTTTCAGATAGTTAAGAATCCCTGGTGCCATTCCCACCACTAAAATCAGACAAGTACTCTGTATCTCACCATGAAGAGATCCGCTATCTTTGTAGCTTGCTGTTAAAAAATAAAACAACAACATTGAAGACCAGGTCCTGCAATCTGTTACCACCTCTTTACTTTAATGTGACTACCTGACCAAGATAAGGACTACTTACATGAGTATGGGCAGGCAAGATTGGACCCCTTAATAAAAACAGAGAAAGTTCTGGGATCTTAATAACAGAACATATGGGTAATCATTAATTGGAGGAGAACTCCTGTGCTCAATAGTCCTATTACATAAGTAAGAATTAATCACATGAACAAGGTTTTCAGGTCCTTAGTCATCCAAGAAACCATGAATGAAAAATGTTGTAATGTAAACATATAGAGAGGGTTCTGAATGCTGTGAAACAGATATGTTTTTAAAAGTGTACTAGTACTTTAGCCAGCCAACAAATGTACTTTAATGAAACCCTTCAGGCTGACGTTGGAAGGAATTGTGGAAAAGTTGTGAATATTAACCTATTTTAGGGGTCACACAAGGCAACACAGATGAATACCCTTTTGAAAGTCACTTTAGATACAGTATTATTTTGAAGGTAGCAGAATAAAAACATGGCTTGAAATGGCCAAGAAGGAAATAGTTATCTAAAACATTTAATCAAGATATTTTAATACTTCCTGTTTTTTGTTTTGTTTTTTTAAACATCTTTCTCCTTTTGAATGATTGGTGTTTACTTAATGAGTGAACAGTCAGATACTGTATGACACAAGGTAAGAACACACATGGCCGTGCTACCATGGCAACCAGGCCCAGGCCCAGCCCTGCCTGACATGGCCTGGTCATCTGTCGCCCACTTCGGCCCAGGTGGATGGGCCTCGCCTTGGCCCATAATGTGTGCCCAGAATTGGGCCCAGGCCACTTCGCAGACTAGCACTGACACAGCGCAGGGCAATCCCGGGCCAACATGTGGCAGCACCTGCACATACACGCAGGTGAGGCCTGGTCCCAAGCGTGACACAGCAGGCCACTGTCACATCTATTTCCACCCACAGTGAATATGTTTACTCTTATTTTAATAGTATAGTTTATAGTTAGCCTGATCAAGATACTTAAAATGTCCTACAAGCATATTTTCAGATCATTAAATTAACTACAGGCCCTGTACTTCAGGTCTTATTTACATGATGGCAAGTGAACACTACTCATATAAGAGACAAGAATAAGAATCGTAGGATTAGGTTTTAAGATATAAACTCCCCCCCGAGCACCAGTGCAGCCTAGCGGATAAGGTATTGAACGTTATGCATTCAAATCCTGTCTTAGTCATGAACTCACTGGGTGGCCTTGGGCAAGTCACTGTCTCTCAGCCTCAGTTTTCCATCTGTAAAATGGGAATAATAATGACCTGCCTCACAGGATTTGATATGAAGACTAACTACATTATGATTGTAAACCACTTCAAACACTGAAAATGCTATACATGATAAATAATATTAGAGCATCCACTTTTGCCCTGTCCTCAAGGTCTTCAGAGCCTTCTGGTGTATCTTATGCCCCTTTTCTCAGATGCCCCTGTCTTCAGCTTACAGGATATTTTATTTGTTCAAGACCAGCAGTATGGTTTTACTGTAGTAAAAACTCAAACATTTCTGAAGTTTTACTTTTCTTCATCCGCATATATGCTCCTTCTTTCTCTCTGTTAATTTGCTGCAATAGTTTGACCTGAGTACCCCTCAACATATTGCAAAAAGATATTTGAGAAACTGTCAGATGCATACAGGTAGCTCTGTGAAAGACCAGGTTTCTTTCTTTCTTTCCTCGGATCTCAAATAGTACAATTTTTAAAAATATAAGGAATGAGCTCCTGACTAAGTAATGAAAAGTATTATTTCAAAGTATGTAGGTGAATTGCTCCCTCTCCTGGTAAATCCATGTACTGCAAGACTGTTAAACAGCAACAGACTGATAATGCCTGTTAACACACCTTTTGAACACTCATAGCAACTTTTTTCTTCTTAAGGTAAGAACTGATTATACCAACATGACAAACTTGATGATTAGGTTGTTTTCTATAAAAATTACTCGGTGCACCGTAACCTAAATGTCATATCCTTTCTGTGCTTTTCTCATATCTGTAGCAATCAGAATGATGGGACTCCAACATGATCTGGACCTCTCTAAACAGGCTTAATAAAAAGAACTCATGCTGATGTAGTTATTTGTGTTTCTAAAGCTGGTTTCTCCTTTCTGCGCTTTTTTTCACCTGCAAGAAGACAATAGAAGTAGCTACCAAAGAAGCTGTGTTCTCCATAACCAGTCGAAAACTCTGCTCCCATGAGGCTATGTTGTAATGTCACTTTAACAGTGACTTGATTAGGGTGAGTGGGGAATGGCCCATCACGATAAACATTACAATTATCTTTTTAATTATATGATTTCAGCCTATCACAGGCTGTCTTTGACTGGCAAATTGCAAAATCCCCAGTTTTGCCAAACTAAAAATTCCAACAGTCCAGCTGGAATAGTCCTAATTTGTGTGCTGAATCCTGAATCCCACTGTCACAGTTGCAGGGGATCAACGTTTCTCTTTGAACAGAGAGACAGGGAGGTATTAAACCTCAGGAATCTCTTTACTGGTTCCTTCCTAAAAAAAGTAATGCTGTTGAATGCCAATTGGAAATAATGGAAATGTGCAAATAACAATAGGCTTCTATGGCTGTAAAGAAATGTAAAGAAATGGAACTGCATCTCAAAGTCAAATACTTACCAACAGCAAAGAGTGTGGTATAAAGGATGGAGAAAAGTTGGAGGGGAGATACAGAGGAGAGAAATAAGCATGAGAAAGGGTTTTATACATGAACTATATGAGAAGAGACTGAGGGAATCTGGGTCTGTTAAGCTTAGAGAAAAGAAAACTAAGGGGATATAACAACCTACAAATATTTTAAAGAATGTTTTAAAGAAGATGAAGAACTATTGTTCCATAAGGACAGCCAGGCTGCTAGAGAAGTTGTGGATTCTCAGTCTTTAGACATTTTTTAAAAGTTGGACAAGTATCTAGGCTAGTGTAGCTATAGCAGGGTAACCAGTTTAGCTATGGCAGATCCCATACCATGCAGAGGGCTAGATTTAGCTTTAAGTCATGTGATTCTAATGGGAAAAATGAGAAATTTAAGGAAGAAAAAACAAGCATAAATGCAGTGAGCAGGGTTGGCCTTAGGATTTCTGGGCCCCAGGGTGAAAATAAAATGCAAGGCCCCTATTACGGGGATGAGGCAACGGGAGCACATTACACCTGTGCTCTGCACTCTGCACTGGCTGCCTATAGCGTGCCGAGCCCGATTCAAGGTGTTGGTGTTGGCCTATAAAGCCCTATACGGTCTGGACCCCTCATACCTTGGGGACAGCCTTGCCTTCCGCGCCCCAGGGCAGCCCCTGCAGTCTGCTGGGGGCACCTTCCTGGAGGTCCCCCATGTTAAATGGGGGGCCACGATGGAAAGGGTGTTCTCGGTGTCCGGGCCGCAGCCTTGGAACTCCCTCCCGGAGGAAGATTGCCTGGCCCCGGGTCTGATGGCTTTTCGCCGAGCCTGCAAGACCTGGCTTTTCGCCCAGGCCTTCAGAGGGTAGGGTGGGAGGTTAGAGTAGGGAGGGGAACATTTGGGAGGGGGGGTAGTTTTAATTATTCATATTGTTGTTTTAATGTATTTTATTGTTGTTTTAACTGTTGTGAGCCGCCCCGAGATGCCTTAGGCATGAGGTAGTGGCCAATAAATATAAAGAAATAAAAATAAAATAAATAAAAATAATATTAGCACCCCTCCCTGCCCCATGATCCTGCCTCCTTGGGGCCACCCTCTGCAGACCCCTATAGGTGGTTGTGTTGGAGTCCCAGTGGGAGGGAGTAGGTCTACTACACGCTGCCCTGTTGAAAATGGAAGTCACTGCAGGGGCCCTGGAAGCAGAGAAAAGAGCAGGGTTGCCCCATGGTAAGGCTGACCCTGGCAGTGAGAGCTGTATTTATTTATTTGTTTTTATTTATTTTTTTACATTTTTATCTTGCACCCTCCCGCTGATAGCAGCTCGGGGCGGCTAACATATCCATAAAAATATGCAATATAAAATGCAATAGAAAATTGTAAAACAGCAATATAAAACACATAATGAGGCACCACAGAATAAACTCTCCTTCCTAACCCTCACTCACACCCACCCTACCCATCTCCCTCGCCAAAAGCCTGGTGGAACAGCCAGGTCTTTCACAATTGTCGAAAAGAGGAGAGGTCTGGGGCCACACCCCTGCAAGGAGGGAGTTCCATAGCCTCAGTGCGGCCATCAAGAATGCCCTCTCCATAGTTTCCCCCCCGCAGTACCCAGGGGACTTTGAGAAAGGCACCCCCGGTAGACCACGGGAGCCGATCCAGAGCCCAGGGAGTTAGGTGTTCTTGCAAATTGTTAGAGCCCAAGATGTACAGGGATGACAAGGAGGGGGGTGGAATGACAAGGGAAGATGAGGGAGAATAGATGGAGTAACAAGTGGCTAAGTGGAGTGGTAATGAGAAGACAATGGGGAGCTGGTGAAATCGTAAGCAGGAGAATCAGAGGGAACAGACAGTATAAAAAGGAACTGGGCAGTAATGGCCCTCGCCTGGGGCAGTGCCCTGCCCCCGCTCTCCCCCCACCCCCCCGCCCCCCCGGTGCCGCACTGACAGAGCACTCACTGACTGAGCGCTCTGTCTCTGCCGGAGGCTGAAATTGACATCGGAGCGCCGCGCTGCTCTGACTGCTGCTGCTTGACTTGCAGTCAGAGCAGCACGGTGCTCCAATGTCAATTTCAGCTACCGGCAGAGACAGAGGAGCGCTCAGTCAGTGAGCGCTAGCCTCTGTCTGGGTCTGACTCCCTTCTGGGACTCCAGACTCAACCCTTCCCTTGGGCGGCTCAACCCTTCCCCGGGCAGCTCAGCGTTCAGTCCAAGTGCTGCCGCTGGGAAATGAAATTTCCCACTCGTGGCAGCTTTGCATTGAGCCCTATGGACTCAATGCAAAGCCTCACCTGGGTGTTCAGTGGAGGTGCTCGGCGGCGAGATGTGCTGCAGCGCGCATGCTTGAACTGACTCAATTGAGCATGTGCACCACAGCCCATCTCGCCACCAAGCGCCTCCACTGAACCCTGAAGCCTCACCTGCCTGGTGCCTGCCTGCCTCCAGTCCAACTCCTGCCTGCAACGGTGAGTAAACGGTGGGGGGGGGGGACTCGGGGAGCAGAGGCTGGGTGTGCACTCACCCTCCCCCCCATTCCCCAGTCTTGCACACCCTCCCCCTCTTCCATTCCAGGTCCCCAGCCTGGGGAGATGAGACACTGGGGAAGGGGGGGTGAGTAAACATGGGGGGGACTCAGGGAGCAGAGGGTGGGGGCCTGGGATGGAAGGGGGGGAGGGTGTGTGAGACTGGGAAAGGGGGGGAGAGTCTCCCCCATTCCCCAGT
>QEPC01004523.1:507591-517823 GCA_003113815.1 Sphenodon punctatus
TCATTTATATAAATGAAGCTATGAGACTTATGAATATTATAAAATATGAAGCAATAGTTTACTTAAGTTCAAATAAAGATATAGTACAAAAGAAACAGTGTCAGTTAAAAGTACATGACTTAGAAAGACGTTTCTGTTCAGAGAAGAGCTCTGTTACAAATTCAAAGATCTTAATATCTATAAGATATAACATATGCTCTAAGTATTATTGCTATGGTTGACTCAGTGCATCATATTGGATATAACATATTACCCAGTCCTTTCCCCATTCTGCCAGATGAAAGATGAGAAAAGCTTCAGGAAAGGAAGCTTTCAGAAAAATCCATCTTTCCTCTCTCTTCTTATAGAATTAAAGATGCTTGGAGGTCAGCTAAAAATGGCGTCAGGTCAAGACTGCTGACAGGGAGGGTTTTTTCTCAAAATACATAGTAAGAAGCCTGTTGATACATACTAAAACAGGTTGCTATCATAAGATATAATTAACAATGAGTAAACTCCAAACAAACAAGGTCTTTTCCTGCCCTACCCGAGGGTCATGTATCTTGAGACTAGTCAACAGAAACAGTTAATTTCATTAAGAGACAGACTTGATTATATTGTCTATTCCAGTATACAGGCTGATTTTCCAATATCTGGTCAAGAGTTCAGTAGAAAGGTCACTATAGGACAGCTCTTTTAAGAAGTCATCATACAGAGAGGCTAATTCTGATTTCCAATATATTGAAACACAGATGGTCAAACATATATGCCTATATACAAGATACATGGCAGAACAACGGGGAATGGATTGCCCATTGTGACTGTTCGTTCTTCTCCCATGCAATCGAGATTGGCCACTGTCAGAGGACAGGATTTGGGGCTTGATGGACCATTGATCTGACTCAGTATGGCACTTCTTATGTTCGTACTGTGGTGGTTCAGGGCACTTTGCACTCCACTGCCCAGAGGAATGCCACAGAAAGGTAAAAGTGGGAAATGCCCACATTTTAAGGGCAGCATGATAAGGGCAGCAGAGTTTGTGGGCATACTTGTGCCCTCCTGGCCAGCCCTGTATTCTGCAGAGAGCTGCTCTGCACCAACAAGTGCTCAAGCCCTGGCTGATTGCCATTCAGCCCATGTGCAGCTTGAATCTTGTTCAAGTCCTAAACCAGGACTACACTTGACTTCTCTGCTCTGGCCTTGATCGACTTGGGCGTCTTGGACAGTTTCATGGATATCGCCTTTGCACAGGCTCTGCAGCTGCAGGCACAGTTCAAGAACCACCCTGAAGTAGCGAGCATTGATGGCTCCCTGCTTGTTTCAGGACTTGTGAGTCATGAAACCGAGCCATTATTGCTGCTCATTGGGAAGCACCAGAAGGTTCTGTGTTTTGACTTCATCCAGGCCCCCCAATTCCCAGTAATCCTGATTCACCATAACTTACAAGTGTCCTAGTGCAAGAAGAAAGTCACTTTTGTCTTGAAGTTCCATAGACAGAACTGCATACCCTGAAGTATGCCAGGAATTCACCACAGAACTCTGTGCAACTCAAGTTCTCAGGTGCGAATGCCTCAGTGGGAGCCCAGGCTATGGTCCAGGCTCCCACATTATCACCAATGATGGGAAATGGTTACCACTCCTAGGCATATGTATTTGAAAAGAAGGGGGCTGACCAGCTCCCATCACAACAAGGCTACAATTAAATTGCCTGATAGATCTCATATCTGGGGCTTAGGAGCCCTTTGGGCAGTTATATTCCATATTGGAACTAGCACGCCTTGCTCTATGTGATTGCAAATACATCCAAGAAAACCTGGGAAAAGGTGTTGTCCAACACACCACCTTGCCTGCTGACACTCCTGTCCTCTTTATGAAGAAGAAAGATGGTACTGTCCACATGTGTTTGGATTACAGGACCCTTAATAAAATCATTGTTAAAAACCAGTACCCACTACACGTAATCCTAGAGCTCCTGGAGAGGCTACGAGCAGTCACTATCTTTACAGAATTGGACTTATGGGGACATAAAATCAAATAAGGGTGCGAGCAGGGATGAGTGAAAAACAGCTTTTCAAATTCAATATGGACACCGAGTCATGCTGTTCAGTCTATGCAATGCCCCAGCTACCTTTCAGCATTTTATGAATGATGTCTTCAGAGATATGGTTGATCAGCTCATGGTAGTGTACCTAGGTGTTATCCTGATCTTCTCAGAAACCCTGTCCCTTCATGTGCAAGATGTTGCTCTAAACATGTATTGGAGTGGTTGCGCCACCACCGTCTATACGCCAAGCTTGAAAAGTGTGCATTCCACCAGCCTTCCACAGAATTCTTGGGCTATATCATCTCCTCCACTGGTATCCAGATGGATCCCCGAAATTTAGCTCTGATCCTGGAATGGGATACTCCAAGGACGGTGAAGGAGACGTAGAGGTTCATAGGATGCATGAATTTCTGTTGCAAGTTTATAAAGGGGTTTTTGGATCTTAAAGCTCTCCTGTTATATCCATTATCACTCTCCTGAAAAAGGGTTACTGTTTTGACTGGACTGCGGAAGCCCATTGCTCTTTCCATCAGCACAAAAAGGCCTTTGCTAATGCCCATTTGCTTGTACACCCTGACCCTGCCCTGCCATTAATAGTGGAAAGACTGATACTTCTAGCTTCTAGTGTAGACACTGGGGTGGTTTTTTCCTAACAGCATGGTCTCCACAACCTCCTGAACCCCTGTGCTTATTTATCAAGGAAAATTACCCCACCCAAAAGAAATTATGACACCTAGACCAGGAATTACTGGCCATAAAGCCTGCATTAGAGGAATGGTGGCATCACCTGGAGGAAGTCCATTTCCCTATCCAAGTCTACACTGACCACCAGAACCTGGAAAACCTCATATCAACTGAACTCTGAACCAATGTCAAATATGGTAGACCCAGTTCTTCTCAAGGTTCCAGTACAATCTGATATATCATCCAGGTTAATGCAACAAAAAGATCAATGCACTGTCTCTCCAAGAAGAACATCACAAGGGACAGGAGCCACCATGCATTCATCTGGCTGCCCAGAAAATTGGACCACTGATATTTGGGGCCTTTTCTGATCATCGGCCTGGTTAGCCCTGTAGCTATGGAGCTTCAATTGCCTTGCTTACTCCAGGTTCACCGGGTCTTTCATGTGTTGCTCCTGAAATGATTTGTTCCCTTTTTGCATGGCACAGAACCCCCCTCCCCCTTCCTTCTGCAAACATCTCCTGTTTCGGTCAATGGCCAAAAGAAATATGTGGTCCATGAGATCCTGGATTCCCATGTGCTGTGGAGTGCCCTGCAGTATCTGGTGGATTAGTTCAGCTATGGTCCAGATGAATGCTCCTAGGAACCTGTCTGGAATGGCCATGCCCCAGACAAGTGGCCTCATTCCATGCTACCACCCAGACAAGCCAGGGTCAAAAGTGGCCAGTGACCAACGTAGGAGTTGGGGGCACTGTGAAGCCCTACTGAATTAAAGCCCTACTGAACTAAAACCCTAGCCCCAGGGACTTTGGCACAGCCACCCACACCTCAATACCACAGCAGAGATACTTCCAGTGCTTGTTCCTCTAGGTTGTGAGACTCAACATTCCAAAAATCAAGGAACACATCCCCAGCTGGCCTACAGTTTAAAAGAGCATTTCAGGAAGTAGAAAGCAGTTGAGAAACCAGAAGGCTTGCTGGCTGCTGCTCCAGACCCCTCTCACTTCGGGCTTCATCCTTGCTGCATCCTGACTGACCTCCTGGCATTGACGTTACTTTGGTCTTGGTCTTCAGATCTGCTGGTCCCCTGTCACATTATTACCAACCCCTGGGAACCTAATCTGACCTCAATCATGTCCTTGGATTACTCTTGGAGTTTGCCACATATCTGACCCACCATACCAGAAAAAAACTAACAGGATCAAGAAGGTATGATTTCCCTTGTTTATCTCTTGCATAGACCATCAACCAAGGCCACAAGCATAGTCTCCATACTACAACCAGAATGAAAGCCAGACTGACACAGATCCAGGAATCGTATAGTGTCAAGATGAACCTGAATCTGCAACCACCCATTCAATAATCTTCCTTAAAAGTGAAGGTTAGAGATGGGGCAATAGCTGGCCATGGAGGTAGACCTGAAATGAAAAATCTCAGCGGGTGCTGCCTCCATCAGAAGTATGGTATTTACTATTCAGAGAGATTCACGTGACACAGAAACTTACCAGTTTTCCTGCTGTTTTCACTATTGTGCATTATTTTTTGCAAGTTGAATGGGGCCGCTATGAGGCAGTCCCAAGCCCCCTGTCTGCCCTGCACACATCCCCAGTAGCTGTAGCGATGAAAAAGAAATAGCAATAAAAGTGCTGTAAAACTGATGTAAAGTTCCCAGAAAGTGACAAAAAGTCCCAGAAAGTGATGAAAAATGATGAAAAGTGACAAAAATTACAAAAAGGTCAGGAAACTGCCAAAAATGACCAAATAATGACAGAAGCACAGTATCACTGGAAACTGACCAAGTTCCAGTGAACACTCACGCACACTCCTAAAAGGTCAGTATTTGGAACGGGAACACTTGTTCTCGTCTCAGCCCAAACAAGGAGTAAACATCAGGCAATGATTTTTTGAGCAGGTTCCAGACAATTGACATTTTGAGGATGTCCAGTACCATATGGATGCATTGACACCACCAGCTAGAAAAGGCTTCAATCTCTCCCAGCTGACTTTCACCAACCAGGATGGGCATGGATCTAATTCACAACTGTTGCCCTCTGACATCAGACTAGTGGCTCCCAAATCATGGCGTTTTGAGCAGTTTTGTCTGCAAGTGGGTCGCAAATGCATCACAGTGGACAGTAGATGACAACCTCTGGACAGAACAACTTGGATTCACCAAGCTGTTCGCTGCCCTAACAAGATCTGCTGGATGAGACTTTGCAGATCCTATGGGAGCAGAGAGGTGATCTTCCCACACTGCCACCCTAGCCATGCCATAGTCCAGGGGTGTGCAAAGTTCCCAAGGCAAACAGCCTAAATGATTTTCATATCATAGAAAGCCACAAAATACTTTACATCGACCAAGGATTCCTCCAACCCCAGGGCCAGGGCAGAGTGGCTTCCGCGAGCCCCAACACACATCAAAGCTTTGACTCCCAGGCATTCCGGTAGGCTCGGACAACAGCAATAATTCTAATTCCTCCCTTGACCCCCTTCAATCAGGCTTCCACCCTCTCCACACAACTGAGACTGCCCTCGTCAAAATCACCAATGACCTTCTCTTAGCTAAGTCTGAAGGCCTCTACTCCATTCTTGTCCTCCTCTATTTCTCTGCCACCTTTGAGACCGTCGACCATGGCCTCCTCCTGGTTTTGCTATGTTCCCTTGTTTTCAAGAACTCTGTTCTCAACTGGTTCTCTTTGTATCTCTTGAACTGATCCTTCATCATTTCTCATGCTGGTACCTCCTCTATATTGTTTCCCTGATCTGCAGAAGTTCCATAAAGCTCTGTCCTGGGTCCTCTTCTTCCTTTACAGTCTTTCTCCAGGTAAACACTTTTCCTTGAATAAAACCCTTAAGCATCCCTACTCCAACATCTGTGCAGCCCTCAGAGTTTGTCCAAACTTTCAAAGTAGCCCCTGGGAGGGAAAAGGTTTCCCACCCCTGGCTTACAGGGTAGGACTTTTGTGCCTCTCTGGCCACTTAAAATGTTGTGAGGTATGTAGGTATGTTTGACGAACATTCACCCTTAAGGTAAAGGAAGATGTTATTGTAATTAATTTTTACATGACATTCTCTTTAAGGGCTGGGGCTTCCTGTGCTTTAGGCTCATCTGTTACACAGAGGTTGTTCTTTTTAGTTTGCTCATGTATTGGGGCCTCCTCCTGAAACAGTGTGGCCATTCATAGGCCAGATCTTCTTGTCCTTGAGTCTCTGTGGCCCTGTAGTTTACATCAGTGCTTCTCACACTCACATTATCAGTTCAGGTTTATTCATGGATCACAGTCTGCATTTGCTTGGATCTGGCCTTGACTCAGACCTTGGATGTTTGAGGCTAAGATTCATTTTTATTATGCAGAAACCCCTGAAAGGAAAATTTTTCAACAGAGACTAAACATGCCAAAGTAACATCTTTAAAAACGTAAGTGCAGCAGTAGTTCAGATAAACCTAAATATTCCTCCCCTCTCCAGAGTCTGTTAAATGGCCATGCGGCAGCTGAGCCCAGCTTTATTTTGCTTCTGTGAATTATGTTGTTTTTCCCTTTCCCAGGGGTCCTCTGCGTCAAAATCCAAACCAGACATTGTTGTCTTTTATAATTAAATTTGAATAACTTATACTGGGTGTTTATGTTGTGCAACAAGTTGTTTAAAACAGTTAGCATCAAATGAGGTCATATCTAGTCCTTGAAGTTAACACTCATTAAGATGAAAGGATGGAATTTCACACCTTTCAGGATGCTACTGTTGTTTCTGCCTTTGGGCTCAAAGCAGCTTTATCATGTTCAGAGTGAAAACAAGGAGCAAGAGGAGCAAGAAATGTTTAAACAAAATCAAAACCAGTGCTAATTTTATATTCTGGTGGCTGCCATGAAAGCTACAGCACCAATTTTTTTCTTGTGCCCATGATTTTAGTTTGTTTTTTTCCCCATGAAGCATTTGTAATGGAAATCCAGGCGACTTCATTTTTCTTCTCTAAAGAAAATGCATTTCACTGGCAACAGGCATCAAGAAAGATTTATTTAAAGGGAAAACAGGTAGATGAGGCTCTACTCCCCAAAGGTTTCCATCTGACAATTGAAATGAGATGACGGAGTGAGGAATATTCCAAATCCATCAATGGTCAGTTGGCTGTAGGCTATTTACAGGCATGTTTTGCCATTCAGGGTATGATCCTCAAGTAGGCTAACAAACGCATGTTAGCAGTCTGCACAAGTTAACTGTCAAAGCCAGCATGGCCAGTGAGGGCTGTGGCAACGACCGCACAAGCACACGCCTGGCCCTTCCCCAACCAGACCTAAAGCCTGCTCCAGGCCATGATGTGGTCTCATGCAATGGACACTAGCACCCAGCACTTACAGCCCCACCATGAAGCTCATCCTGGGGCAGCCAGAAGGTACCCATCTACATGGGTTGCTCCACGATGTGTCCTTAGAATTTTTCCAAGGACGTGCCACATAGCGCGCAGCTGTTCACCATGGGATGAGGTGAACAAACATCTCCCACGCCACTACACATGGCTCATGTGCCCAAGGGAGGGGTAAGGCTACCCAAGGTGTGGTAGCCTCCCCATCCTGTATTGTCTGGAGAAACCCAGTGTGGAACCTCCTCCTTTCTCAAGCCTCCATTCTTGCTGTGCATGCATCTAATCCCTGTCTAACAATCCCCCCCAAACCCACATTCATTATCCGCTAACTGGAGGAAGTTGCCACTATCTTTTAGAGACTGAAGTTTAAGAGCTTTTAAGTTTCAGGAATCACAGCTTTAATTTTTAAAAATAAATAAATGTTAGTGTTCATTTTTATGAAGAAAAACTAGAAAACATGATTGCAGTATTTCTCAAATACTTCAAAAAGTACACATAAAAGAACGTCAAAGAATTTAAATCTTTTAAGCATCTCATGAAATTCCATGCATTTTTTTTTTGCACTGGGCTGTTATTTTTATTGTTATTGTTAACATCTTGGCTTAGCAAGCCTGGAAAAGCCACTTGGACACCACAGAAAAATGCCATTCATAGAGCTTGTCAGAGGCTTGCACTTTAATTTTTTGAAGGTTCCATTTGCTTTCTCCTTGATCATAATCCTATATACCCCTTCCACATCATTCTGGGCAGCCACACATAACAGACCATATGGACAGGACACAGACAAAATAGATCCTCATCTTCCTTTTGGCAAAATCTACAAAATACTGAACTTTTGGGATCAAGTTTACCTTTTTCTTAGGACATGTGAATATCTTTTGTATCTGCCTTACCACTGTGTACTGTATTTAGTTTGCATGAAAACTTACATTTGACCTCATCAGAATTTGAGCCAGGTTTTTCCGCACTTGTTGATACTCTTGTGGTCTATTTTTCCCAGCAACAATAATGTTATTGAAATAGGAAGGCTCTGGAAAAGCATTGGAGTACTTTTCCAATAGCTCTCAGTTGCAAAAGCTGATGTTGTGTTGAAAAATGATCAGTTAAGCTCAAAACTTGGTAATAGCTGAACCTCAAAGGGTTCAGAGGTTCAGATGAGACTGAAAGTCTGCATGTTTATCTGAACCTTCTACACACTGGGTGAAAAGACAGTAGCTTGCGAGTCATCTGCTCATCAGTCCAGTGGCAGCTAGATATTTGTCCACTTCTGCCACGGTGCGGCAAGTCCCTACCTCTCATCTCCCCTCGATCAACTGTTCGGCAGCCTGGGTGAGTGTGTCCCCCTCTCCCCATTCAGCTGTTTGACAACCAGGGTGAGCATGCTTTTCAGGGCCCCCACAATCAGCTCTTTGGTGGCAACTCCTCCTGGGGGCCCAATCACGTTGTGCAGCCGGGGTCCAAAAGTCCTGCCCTGTGTAGATGGTTCCTCAGCCGACTCACGGAGTGGACTTGTGATGGGAGTCCCCCACCCAGATCCCCTGCAGGGGGCTTTCTCGTTTGAACTGCCCTCCTCACTGGCCTAAGTGTGGCGGCCTTCCCCGGGGGTGGGGTGGGGGTGGAGGCAGGGGATCCGGCTCGCCCCTGTCTCATTTATTTCTACCCACTATCTGTTTCTGAACTCTGGAATCCAGTAAAAACTGAAAATATTACAGATTTTTAGCTTGTTTTACTTGCTCCCAGGTTGAATTGAGTAAGTGGGCTTGAACATAGTAGGGCACACAGTAAGTGTACATGATTTGAAAAGGTTATTAAATCCAAAAGAATAGTTTATTTTGTATATGCTGCAAAATTTTGGCAAGGCCTTTTCTTTTTCTTTTGGTGACCATATTCAGTATGCCTTTTCTTTCTGATGCGTTGTGTAGTAGAAAGGAAACTGAATAAAATTAATTAGTATACTTAGTTGACTTTCTACTGCTTAGAAAGGCTAAGATGAGTGCACGTTTTGGTGTTCTTGTTCCACAGAGAAATACTGACCTTGCAGAAGTGCTTGCAAAAGTTTGTTGGAACTGTTGCAGAATAATAACTGATTCGCAATCAGTAAGGACAAATGCAGCTAAAGGTTTACAAACAGAACTTTACTTAAGCTTTCCAGGCACAGATCCTTAGTTGCATCTAACTAGTAAGAAGACAAAATGGAGTCTGAGACAATCAGAGAGAAGGGAAGAAGGAGTGGTTACACAAAGGAATTCAACTGCAAAACCCCATCTCCCTTCCATGTACACATAAACTTAGCAGCACCATCTGGTGGCCCTATAGTCAATTACTGTTCTTAATGCAGCAGACATTAACTTATGGATGTTGCATATACCAACAGGAACTTCATCAGTTTCCACTGATTTCGTGCTTCTGCCATTGTCGATATCAGCACCTGTGATTTTTCATCATTTCCCATCAATTTTGTCTCTTCCTGGATTTTTTTTGCATTTTCTGTCACTTTCAACACTTTTCATCACTTTCCAGGACTTTTACAATAGTCTTACAGCACTTTCATGCCAATTTCCAGCACTTTTCTGGCACTTAGCCAGTACTTTTGCATCTCCACAGCCTTCAGTAGTAGGATTGGCCATGTAGCAGCTCTGTTCAACTTGCAAAAATAACAACAAATGGTGAAAACAACGGGAAAACTAGTAAGTTTCATGCAAATGAAGGCAAATGACATGTTTCCAACAGAAACAGTAATCACCACAATTTGTTGTTTCAAGCTTACTACTTAGCTAGTAGGGGTGGGAATTCTGGATCTACTGGTATCCGATACTGCCGGTATTTCGGTGTACCGGCAGTATCGGATTAACCCGGTAATCTGGCTAAAATTACCGGATTCCCCCGTACTGGTTTTTTTACTTTGCGGCCATTCAAATGAATGGCCGCAATGTAAAAAAAACAACACCCCCCCCACTTTCCCTCCCCAGTCCAGGCTGCGTGGGTGGAAGGGGGGGCACCCACCCACCCACCCTGCCCAGTCTGGCTTTAAAAAAACAATCCCCCCACGAAGTCCCTGCTAGTGCCGGCTCCGGGCCAGCTCCGGTGATCCAGAGCCCGCACCAGCAGCAGGTAGGTTACCAGAGTACCGGTACTGTGCTACTAGGGTGATTCCTGGGGTGGGGG
>QEPC01004523.1:518399-550030 GCA_003113815.1 Sphenodon punctatus
GGTACCGGTATACCAGATTTAATCCGGGAATCCGTTTTTTTGAAAACCGGTAACCGGTAAATCCAGTGGCCGGTAATTGCCCTGGTGTCCCACCCCTATCTAGCAATCACTGATATGCCTGATGCTTATAGGTAGTCATCACTAACTCCTGTTCTCCAATAGTACCTTTTTAGGCAGTACAGTAACAGGTTTTGTTATTTTGTACCAGGCTCCCAGCAGTATAAGGTTTATACAGTGTTCAGAAGACAAAGGAGGTCATTAATATCCCAGAGAAAAAGCAACCTTTGTGCTGTTGTTAGGGTTATTTATGCTGGAGCTTGAGGATGGGGCACCTTTCTCACTTTAAAAAGCTTGGGATAAATACTGCTATCAAAGAACAAAGAAAGATAACATCCAGGCAGGAGGGAGCTGTGTGCCTGGGATCAAGATAAAAACTTTAAAAGGTAGGAGGGATTTGAGTGTGTTTATGGGAGATGATTCTTTAACATGCTGAATGGGACTGCCACTGCTTCCACCTGTGATCCCCTGAGTGACTTTAAAACTACAACTTTAGAGCCAAAGTTAATGCACACATTTGACAATGTGTGAATTTTTAACAGGCTGTTTTAACTTGAATTATCAGTCCTGCCCATACAAACATATATGTACACCGAGCCTCTCTCACAGACATTTTTTTTTTCTAGCTCAGCCCCAGAGTTAGTCAGTGGGCTATTACAAATGTACATAAGCAAATGTATATTTATGCAAATTAGAGGTGTCATGAAGTGTACCTATTTTTCTTTGTCAAATGTTAGAGGGTATGCTGCCTCTCCTTGTAAAGAGAGGCATGGGTGTGTGGGTATGTGTAGTACTGTCAGGCACACAGTTTGATCCCTCCAGTAATATGATGTAGCTCATTTTCTCAGTGCATTCTGAAATGCCATATTTGTATATATTTAAATAATATTTATGCAAATTTGTACCCACTAATTTTCATGAACATTACAGCCTGTATTGTGGGAAAGAAAAGGGAATTCTGAAGACATCCCCCCCACACACACATACACGTATACATACCTGCACCCACACACAAGACAGAATGAGTGCCTCTTGGACAGCCTTTATTGTTATGAAAAGGAGCTGGTGTTGCCACTGTATTCCCCCTTCCCAGCCCCAGCAGCACTATCCCAGCCCTATGGGGGACTCCAGACTTTGCAAGTCCAAACATTTTGGAAAACCTCACCCACTACACCCCATTCATGGGGAACATCGTGAGACTAAAATTCTGAAGTGTTTGCTCTTGTGAAGTCTGGATTCTTGGATTTATACTGTGCACAGTATTGGTTCCAATCCTCAAAGTGCTGTGTTGGCACGAGTCACAGAACTGAAGCTAGAGATAGTATTTTATTCTGGTGCACATTCAGTCTTGTGGGGTGGGGAGTCACCCCACAAGGGTCACAGAATCTGGTCCCTAGGTTTTAAAGTAAATCAACTCTGAGGAGATCAAGAGTGTGAAAGACAGCAAACATGGTCTGAACAATGCAGAGTACACAAAAAAAAACCACTCAGGCACCAAGAGAAGGACAACATTTGCAAGAACTGTGCTGAATGTATTCCTGGCGTCTGTAGAAGTAAATAGCCTTGCTGCTAGAGAGAGCATGGGTAATGCAGGCTGTAAAGTTTAATTTCTTGTGAATAACCCATTTAGAGAGGGCCAAGTATAGTTAACAAAATTTTAAAAACTGTTTGCTTATTGGACAGCAAAACCAGTAATTTAGTTGGGTAATAAAAACCTTTGATGTCTCTCTATTATCACTCACTGCTTGCTTCTGTTTTGGATCTGAGTATTAAAGAGCTTTCTTTTTCAACTTGAATGTTGTCTGAGCAAAACATTTTTTTTTAAAGTGTTCTTTGGATATCTTGAGAATGCATTATCCAAAGGAAATATTTGTTCTTATATTAGGTTCTGTTTAGCAGCGTAGATACATCTATGGATGTGATACATTTGAAGTCTTATATTTCTGTTGGAGTAAGTCTGTCAACTTCAGTGGAGCATGTGGGGGTGGGGTGTCAAGTTCCAGCAAGTACACCATGAGAAAACATTCTTTTGCTTCTTTGTGCACGAAAGACAGCTCTATTGTATAAGTCTCTTGCTCAAAGAATGACAAGTTTTGAGTCCCTTTGGGGTTTTAAAAGCACCTGATTCAGTAATTCTGAATGTTATATCCCAGCCGTGGTCTCTAATCTTTCTGCAAGAATAGCTTGAGTACCACCAAATAGTCTAGTTTAGCACACATACAGGGTGCTATCTAACCAATATACTAGGATTTGGACTGCTCTAAGCTTCAGTATTTCAATCACAAATTTGGGATGTGCAGTAGATCAAACTACATTTCCGATTCAGGGTAACACAGCTAAGGGCACAATCCTACACCCACTGAAATTAATGCAAAAACTAGCATTGATTTGAACGATAGCATCCCTAAGTGTGCTAGCTGGCAGCAGTGGTGCAATTGGGCCCAGCACATGTAAAGGGGAACCTAGCCTGTGTTGGTATGCACACTAGTGGTTAGGAAGGAACCAACCTTCCAGTGTAATTAGCTGTTATTTTTAAACTGTTCTGACTCCTAGAGATGTGCACCAGGCACCCCATGTCATTTTCATTTTTCTTTTTCGTTATTCAAAAATGTAATTTTTGTTATCATTATTAATGACAATATCATGTTCAGTATCTGTATTGGTACCATTTCAAATGAAGATTTTATTTTTGATATTGGTATCAGTATTGGTATCGATCCCCGTGTGCAACTAATATCTATCTAAATCCAAGGGAGATAGGGGACAGGAAAAGGAAAACTATCTATTATCTAATCAATTATATATATAACTATTCTAATCTAATCTCTATAATATATATCTATATCTATATCTAATCTATACTACCTATCTATATATAATGTACAGGGGGGAGAAGGGCAGGCAAAGGGAGAAGGTAAAATGTAGGGTATGAGGAAGGAAAGGTATTGGTAATACAATGAGGGCTAGGGAGGATTTTTTGTGTGCAAGCACCACAGTTCTGTAAACGCAACCTGACAAGCAGAGCTCTCAGAATGGAGAGAAAAAGGCTGACCCTCTCATTATAAAGGGTTGCAATGCCCTCCCCAAGAGCCCCCCTGATTGGTTGTGGAGTGCCATGAGACTGCTGGTACCTGCTTGCACTATTGGCCAGCGATACATCAATCAGATACTGCTGAGCTGCTCACCCCTCCCAACACAGCCACAGTTCAAGAGTTCAACCCTGTTTAGGGCTCGGAGATGTCTGCTCCCTCCTCCCCTTTCCACATTTCCCCTCCAAAGCCCAACTGCCAACAATAATAACAATCGATAACAACATTGTCATTTTTGGTATTGGTATCAATATCGTTATTCTCAGTTGTCATTTTCAACTGAGAATAACGATAACAATTTTTGTTATCGTTATTGTAATAACAAAAACAACATGCACACCCCAACTCCCCACCCAGTTTCTTCTCCAGTTTCTCCAATTATTGGACATGAACTTTCACCCAATACAGTTCCCCACAGTTCAGAATTGGAATCTTAACTTTTACTACCATCCTTCACTTCAAACACAATCAGAAAATCTGATTGGGATGGGGGGAGATTTATACCCCAGGAAATTGACATATTAACTGACAATGATGCACTTTTGCCTTTTTGCCACAGCATCATATTGGTGTGTGTAATGTGAAGCAACAACTCATTTCACAATACATGCCTAGATCCTCACAATCCACAGGAAAGCATCTAACATGGCAAGAATGATATATTGAGCTGATTGAAGCTGGATCTAGACAAGATGGAAGTGATGATGGTTGGCTAATCCTCTGACCTGAGTGGTAAAGGGATACCTGTCACTGATGGAGTTCAGCTCCCTTTAATCACTCTACATGTGGCTGCTTTTGATGACTGTTCAAAAGGTGCAGAAGGTGCAACAAGTGCAGAATGCAGTGATCCATCTTCTGCTGGAGGTGAGTGACCGGGAGCATATTATACCAGTGCTCCGGAGTCTGCATTAGCTGCCAGTAGCTTTCTGGGCTCAATTTGAGGTGCTGGTTTTGACCTACAAAGCCCTAAATGACCTGGACTCCACATATCAGAAAGACTGCTTCCTCCCTCATAAGAATATAAGAAGATGGAAGTGCCATAATGGGTCAGACCCATGGTCCATCGAGCCCAACATCCTGTCTCCTCCAGTGGACAGCCACAGTAGCTTGAGAGAAGTCAAGTACAGGTCATAGTGGTGTGACCTATCTGCTGTTAACCACTCTCAACTACTGGTAGTCAGGGATTTAAGCACCAACTAGAAAGCATTTATAGCTCCATCCTCTAAGAATTTATCTAGTTTCCATTTGAAGCTAGTTATGGGGTTGGCTTTCACTGTCTCCTCTGGCAACAAGTTCCACAACTGTACTTTCCGCTGAGAAAAAAAAGTCCTTCCTTTTGTTTGTTTTAAATCTGCTACCATTTAACTTCAGAGAGTGTCCCCTTCTTCTCTTATCATGAGAGAGGGCAAGCGGTTTCCTTTTTTCCACACTACTCATGATTTTATAAGCGTCTATCATATCCCCTCTTAATCNTATTAAAAGGGAAAAAAACCTTGGAGGTTCTCCTGTGGTCATAGTCAGAATTGCCCTGGATGGTGTTGGGGCTACCCTGGACTATGACCACAGGACAACCTCCAAGGTCATAGCCCAGGCTAAGGCCCACCCAACCAGGCCAAAGTGGGCCAGAGCAGGCTAAAGCAGGTGAGCAGTTCTGTGTGGCTGCGGCTTGCCCGGGCCAGGGGCCGCCATAGCCAGCAGTCATGGCTGTGCCTCATGGCTGCCTGTCATGATGGTGGCAGGGTGCAGGGAGCACAGCACAGTAGGGATGGGTGAATAGAATGGGGTTCGGATGTTCAGTAGTTCGGTTTGAAACCCGAGTTCGGGTTCGATGGTTCGGTTCACCCGAGTTCGGGTTGGCCGAACTTGGCCGAACAGTCAAAAATAACACTATCGAAACCGAAATGAAACCAAAACCTAAATTTTTGGCCCTGAAAAGATGTTTTTCCTGCCCCCGAACTCATCTGAACTCATCGAACCTGACCGAACTATTCGGTCATTCGAGAGTTCAGTTCAGATGTTTGGTCTGGACGTCTGAACAAACCGAGTTCAGTCCGAACTCCATACAGCGTTCGCCCATCCCTACAGCACAGGTGGGGCCACCTGCTCAGTCGTTTGTGGCGCTCCCAGCCATACCCAGGCCATGCAGCCAGCAGGATGGTTCCCTGGCTGTGGTTATGTGTGTCCGGTGCCTCGATCTGACCCAGACTATATTGCCTGAGATTTTCTGCCCCAGGGTGGGTTCGGACAACAGTGGACCACCATCATTTGTGTTTTTATCCTAACTTAGGCATAGGCCCCACTGACGTCAATATCAAAACCCTTGGCTCTGTTCCCTATTCTGAAGTCTACTTTGAAAGCAACTGAACAGCACGACTCTCAAGGAAGCTCTGGATCCCAGGAAGATGCAGTCAATCAATAATTTAATAATATTTTTTTGTAGCTGTCAATTGATAAATAGAGGTAGATGGAAAGATAAAAAGCTGATGCTGAAGCTGGAGCTAAACGTTTCGGCTTCCGCCTTTGTCAGTAGTACACTGGGTTTCTTATATTTAATTTAGATAGATAGATAGATAGATAGATAGATAGATATTCATAATGGTGCAGAAAATTTTCGCTACATTTTTTCCCCATAGTTAAGGAAAGAAAAGAAAGAAAGAACAAAAAGAACAAACAGTTACAAAAACAAATCTGGAGGTAATTATTGCTTCGTCAAATCTGCTAGTTTCCAGAGCTCATATCTCTTTTGGACAAATAGTGGTTTTAAACTTCTTCATTTTGATATGTTTGGTTAGCAGGGTCCATGAAGGGTTCCACATATTGTAGAACCCTTCCAGATTGTCCTTTTAGCCTTCCACAATCCTTTCCATGGATAGGACATACCATATTCCTTTTAACCCGTTTTTATATGTTGGTCCAGCAGACATCTTTCATTCCTTTGCAATTGTGGGTACTATGGCGAGTAGCAGTGCTTGACAAGTACATTGTCAGCAGGCCAGAATTTGGGTGTCCACATATATCCCCAAAAAAGCAATCTCTGGAGAGAAAAGTAAGTCCACTTCTATGACGTCTTTTATACTTTGACCAAAAAAATTTGCCAGAAAACACTCAGTTTAGGGCAGGTCCACCAGCAATGATAGTACATGCCGGGTTCCCCACACTCTCCTCAACAAAGCTTTGAATAATCTTTATTTATTATATTGATATTCTCAAGGGTGGTATGCCACCTAAGTATCAGCTTAATCTGTGGCTCTTTAACCATTAATGAGGAGGAACAGCGCTTCATGTAGTTTCATATTTGTTGCATTTTACTCTCATTAATTTGCCCCACATAGAGCAAGTTGCAATAGTCCAGTCTTCAGGGGATGACAGCATGGATGATGGTGGCCAGATCAGTGTGTGAGACTTACGGCTGAAGCGGTCACACCTGATGCAATTGGTGAAATGCTCCCTTCGCCACAGACACCACCTTGGCATCCAGGCAGGTGCTACTATTCTCTCAGCCCTTCCCACCAACATCACCTCTGTCTTGTCAGGATTTAGCATCAGGCAGTTCGCCCTCATCCAGTCCCCCACAGCCAACAGCTGCCAAACACCGGGTAAGCACCGAGACTACTGGTGCTTACCCAGTGTAGGGCCCCGCCGGATCATTAGAGACTACAGTTTACATCTGCTGCAGAGGGTTGTTTCACTCCCAGTTAGGCCTTGCAGGCCCTGTCAGCCATCTTTATTTATGTGTCCTCCTGTATTTTAAATTCCTACATATGGCAGGACATATAGCCTTCTAAGTCCTTGGCATTATTGAAAGCTCCATTTGTGCCCTTATAAAAGAAGGAGAATTGAGCTGGGTATTTAATTTGTATTTTGATCCCAGCAGCATTAAATTTAATTGTGTAGGGTCTCCAGCTTGTTCAGTGCACAATTGTGCCCGCTGCCAACTCGGGATATATTGCAACTTTGTTTCCTTCATATATGAGGTCTCCTGATTTTCTTGCTTCCCTCAAGATAAGTTCTTTATCTTGGAAATGGAGGCACTTAAAAAAAATCAAAGCTCATGAGGGCTCTCCCTCTCTGGGTGTTCTGTGGGCCCATTCAATTTCAATGGAGTGGAGCTCAGTTTTTTTTGGGAAGAGCGCTTTTAGAATTTTTAGTATGAGCTCTCTGGTATCTGTTGCTTCTGACTCTTCGGGGATACCGAGAAGTCTCAAGTTATTCCTCCTCCCCCAATTCTCTAAGCCTTCATATTTAGCCACCAGGGAGGCCACTTCTTTTTCTATCAGGGCTATTTTTTCATCCTGCCTGAAGTCAATGTCTTCCTGCTCCCCCAGTCTGTTTTCCAGCTGGGTAACCTTCTTTGATTACTTATCAAACTTTTTATTTAGGGTTTCAGTAGAGGTATTTACCTTTTAGGGATGGGTGAACAGAACGCGGTTCGGATGTTCAGACGTTCGGTCCGAAATCCAAATTTGGGTTCGGCTGTTCGGTTCAGCAGAGTTCAGTTCGGCCGAACTTGGCCAAACAACTGAAAATAGCGCTATCAATACCAAAACTGAAAATTGAATATTTTTTTGTTTGACCCTGAAACCACCCCAGGTCTCCACCCCTGTTGCCAGGAAGTCTGCTCCTCAGCTGCCTCCCACTTCCAGTCATGTTTTTCCTCCCTTCCAGTCACGTTTTTCCCACCCCCGAACTCATCCGAACTTTTCCGAACTGTTCAGCTGTTCAAGCGTTCAGTTCGGTCATCCAAACAGGCTGAGTTCAGCCCGAACTCAGAATTTCTGAACCGCGTTCGCCCATCCCTATTATCTTTTCAGTTGCTGCTCTGAGTGTGTCCCATTCTTTTTTGGACTGTTCATGCTGCACCTGGATTTTTTGTGTGAGACTTGCAATCCAGTCGGGCAGGTCTGTGAACTCTGGTGCTGCCACAGTTGCCATCTTAACCCCTTGATCTTTTGATCTGGTGGGGGCATTATTTTTGACCATGTAGAATGCCTCTAAGGTTCTGTTCTTGCCTCTGTTGGGTCCCGTGGATTGTGACCATTGCCTTCTTTCCATGAAACAGTGCAGAGAGTCCCCAAAACTTCTTTTTTTGGGGTAGGTATTCTTGGTCGGTCTTCCAGAGCTCCTAGCAAATACGGCTACTGTCAGCACATGCCCAGTAGCACCCCCAAGTCTACTTTTTTTGAGCAAGTCGTACTTTGATGTTCTGTTCTCAGAAATGAGATTATTTATATATTTAGAAAACTTTATACCCTGCCCCTCCTGCACAGCAGCTCAGGGCAGCTTACAATCTAAAAACATTAAAATACAAATATAACGTCTCTTACAAAAAACTTTTACACGGGGGAGACAGAAAAACAAAACAAAAACCCTTCCCTCCCTATCCCTCACCTTCCCACCCTATCCATCTCCCTCACGAAAAGCCTGACGGAACAGCCAGGTCTTACCAAGTCGCTTAAATGAGGAGAAGTCCGGGCGGCGGGGCCACCCAGGCCTCTGCTGGGACTGCCACAGCCTTGGTGCAGCCACCGAGAATGCCCTCTCCATACTGGCCTCCTGGGAAACTAGAGGGACCTCAAGAAAGGCACCCCCAGTTGACCTCAGGGGCTGATCCAGAGTCCAGGGAGTGAGGCAGTCCTGCAAGTAACTAGGGTCCAAGCTGGGTAGGGCTTTGAAGGTCAATACCAGCACCTTGAATTGGGCCTGGAAGACTATAGGCAGCCAGTGCAGAGAGCAGAGCACCAGTGTGATATGCTCCTGGTGGCCCATCTCCATAAGGAGATAAGCCACCCCATTCTGCACTTCAATCGATCGGAGACTGCTTTTCTTATTAATTAAGATCCACACTAGCAATCAAATTCAAATACGCGTGGCACCTGCTCAGTCGCTTACTAGAGGAGTTAGGGTCACTAAAGATGTCAGACAGGGATGCCTGCTGGCCCCGGCCCTATTTAATTTTTTCTTAAATGATGTAATCCCCTTCTTGAAGAATTATGATACCCATGCCCCCAGGATTGGTACAAGGAAAGTGCCAGCTCTCTTGTATGCAGATGACATGATTCTTATTTCCCAGTCCTTGGTGGGGTTAAGAAGGGTGCTGCAGAGGTTTGGGGAATATTGCGATAGGGAAGGTTTGAAGATAAACTTCTCAAAAACCAAGGTTATAGTAATGGGGAGGCATGGAAGGAGGAAGACTCATCACTGGGCTATCGGAGAAAACTCTATTGCCCAGGTAAGTGAGTTCAGGTACTTGGGGGNTGGTGCTTACCCAGTGTAGGGCCCCGCCGGATCATTAGAGACTACAGTTTACATCTGCTGCAGAGGGTTGTTTCACTCCCAGTTAGGCCTTGCAGGCCCTGTCAGCCATCTTTATTTATGTGTCCTCCTGTATTTTAAATTCCTACATATGGCAGGACATATAGCCTTCTAAGTCCTTGGCATTATTGAAAGCTCCATTTGTGCCCTTATAAAAGAAGGAGAATTGAGCTGGGTATTTAATTTGTATTTTGATCCCAGCAGCATTAAATTTAATTGTGTAGGGTCTCCAGCTTGTTCAGTGCACAATTGTGCCCGCTGCCAACTCGGGATATATTGCAACTTTGTTTCCTTCATATATGAGGTCTCCTGATTTTCTTGCTTCCCTCAAGATAAGTTCTTTATCTTGGAAATGGAGGCACTTAAAAAAAATCAAAGCTCATGAGGGCTCTCCCTCTCTGGGTGTTCTGTGGGCCCATTCAATTTCAATGGAGTGGAGCTCAGTTTTTTTTGGGAAGAGCGCTTTTAGAATTTTTAGTATGAGCTCTCTGGTATCTGTTGCTTCTGACTCTTCGGGGATACCGAGAAGTCTCAAGTTATTCCTCCTCCCCCAATTCTCTAAGCCTTCATATTTAGCCACCAGGGAGGCCACTTCTTTTTCTATCAGGGCTATTTTTTCATCCTGCCTGAAGTCAATGTCTTCCTGCTCCCCCAGTCTGTTTTCCAGCTGGGTAACCTTCTTTGATTACTTATCAAACTTTTTATTTAGGGTTTCAGTAGAGGTATTTACCTTTTAGGGATGGGTGAACAGAACGCGGTTCGGATGTTCAGACGTTCGGTCCGAAATCCAAATTTGGGTTCGGCTGTTCGGTTCAGCAGAGTTCAGTTCGGCCGAACTTGGCCAAACAACTGAAAATAGCGCTATCAATACCAAAACTGAAAATTGAATATTTTTTTGTTTGACCCTGAAACCACCCCAGGTCTCCACCCCTGTTGCCAGGAAGTCTGCTCCTCAGCTGCCTCCCACTTCCAGTCATGTTTTTCCTCCCTTCCAGTCACGTTTTTCCCACCCCCGAACTCATCCGAACTTTTCCGAACTGTTCAGCTGTTCAAGCGTTCAGTTCGGTCATCCAAACAGGCTGAGTTCAGCCCGAACTCAGAATTTCTGAACCGCGTTCGCCCATCCCTATTATCTTTTCAGTTGCTGCTCTGAGTGTGTCCCATTCTTTTTTGGACTGTTCATGCTGCACCTGGATTTTTTGTGTGAGACTTGCAATCCAGTCGGGCAGGTCTGTGAACTCTGGTGCTGCCACAGTTGCCATCTTAACCCCTTGATCTTTTGATCTGGTGGGGGCATTATTTTTGACCATGTAGAATGCCTCTAAGGTTCTGTTCTTGCCTCTGTTGGGTCCCGTGGATTGTGACCATTGCCTTCTTTCCATGAAACAGTGCAGAGAGTCCCCAAAACTTCTTTTTTTGGGGTAGGTATTCTTGGTCGGTCTTCCAGAGCTCCTAGCAAATACGGCTACTGTCAGCACATGCCCAGTAGCACCCCCAAGTCTACTTTTTTTGAGCAAGTCGTACTTTGATGTTCTGTTCTCAGAAATGAGATTATTTATATATTTAGAAAACTTTATACCCTGCCCCTCCTGCACAGCAGCTCAGGGCAGCTTACAATCTAAAAACATTAAAATACAAATATAACGTCTCTTACAAAAAACTTTTACACGGGGGAGACAGAAAAACAAAACAAAAACCCTTCCCTCCCTATCCCTCACCTTCCCACCCTATCCATCTCCCTCACGAAAAGCCTGACGGAACAGCCAGGTCTTACCAAGTCGCTTAAATGAGGAGAAGTCCGGGCGGCGGGGCCACCCAGGCCTCTGCTGGGACTGCCACAGCCTTGGTGCAGCCACCGAGAATGCCCTCTCCATACTGGCCTCCTGGGAAACTAGAGGGACCTCAAGAAAGGCACCCCCAGTTGACCTCAGGGGCTGATCCAGAGTCCAGGGAGTGAGGCAGTCCTGCAAGTAACTAGGGTCCAAGCTGGGTAGGGCTTTGAAGGTCAATACCAGCACCTTGAATTGGGCCTGGAAGACTATAGGCAGCCAGTGCAGAGAGCAGAGCACCAGTGTGATATGCTCCTGGTGGCCCATCTCCATAAGGAGATAAGCCACCCCATTCTGCACTTCAATCGATCGGAGACTGCTTTTCTTATTAATTAAGATCCACACTAGCAATCAAATTCAAATACGCGTGGCACCTGCTCAGTCGCTTACTAGAGGAGTTAGGGTCACTAAAGATGTCAGACAGGGATGCCTGCTGGCCCCGGCCCTATTTAATTTTTTCTTAAATGATGTAATCCCCTTCTTGAAGAATTATGATACCCATGCCCCCAGGATTGGTACAAGGAAAGTGCCAGCTCTCTTGTATGCAGATGACATGATTCTTATTTCCCAGACCTTGGTGGGGTTAAGAAGGGTGCTGCAGAGGTTTGGGGAATATTGCGATAGGGAAGGTTTGAAGATAAACTTCTCAAAAACCAAGGTTATAGTAATGGGGAGGCATGGAAGGAGGAAGACTCATCACTGGGCTATCGGAGAAAACTCTATTGCCCAGGTAA
The DNA here is from genome assembly GCA_003113815.1 of Sphenodon punctatus. Classification (NCBI taxonomy): domain Eukaryota; kingdom Metazoa; phylum Chordata; class Lepidosauria; order Sphenodontia; family Sphenodontidae; genus Sphenodon; species Sphenodon punctatus. The sequence continues at coordinate 530,421 of QEPC01004523.1, forward strand.
GTGAGTTCAGGTACTTGGGGGGTGATCCTGTCCCCTTCCTTGAGTTGGAAATCCCATTATAGGGCAATGGTGCTCCAGTCTAGGAATACATCCAGAGCAGTACTGGGGTTCTTTTATACCCAAGGGGGGAGATTAATATTGCCAGCTCTGTGGGTCTTTAGATCTAAGGTTATCGCACAGTGCCTTCCCTGTTTGGGGTGTATCCTTCCTGTCCAACCTAGAGCCCATCCAGAACCAGGTTTTACGATCTATCTTGGGGGTACCAAAGGGTACTCCCCAGGTTATCTTAAGACAAGAAACGGCAAGCCAAACTATTCGATCTCGGACCCTCCAGGCATTAATAGGGTATTGGGTGAAGGTTATTCTCCCCCCCACACCCCCAGGGTTGTTCCCTCCTGGCGCTGGCTGTGGATGCGGGCCTCCCTGGTGTTTGGGGTGGCCGGGTAGAAGCTGTGGTTAGATCGCTGGGATTCTAGAGAGAAGCCCTGGGGTCCTTGGGCCCCAGGGAAGCTCTGTCCCTTATTAAGAGGAGGATCCTGGATCAGGAGCTTCAAATGAGGGGTCCTTGCTGTCTGCCCAGAGGGTTGCGCCTGATTATCCTTTGGGTGGTCCCCTGGGTTTGGGGAATAGCTATCTCCATCTGTGGCAGGATTTTAACCAATGTAGGGCTTTCTCATGTTTCTGCTGCAGCATTTCTCCATCTGCCCTTCTGGAGGGACGATACAGGGGTATCCCTAGAACAGAAAGATTCTGCCAGTTATGCAATCTATTGGAGGTAGACTCTTGCAAACACATCTTTTTTCACTGTACCTAAAGGGGCCTACAGGTATTTTGCCGGGCAGGATTCAGGATTCCCCTGATCTAGGGGCCATAGCGAGGAAATTTCTTAATGGATCAGATTTGGTACTGACCAGGACTGTTGCTAGATACTGCCAGATTTTTATACAGAGCAATTCAGTCTGCCCGGGATGAGGGAGGGGCAATGAAGGCTGTTGGCGGACAGCAATGGGTTTTGCAGGGTTACGCCTGTTGCAATCTGTAACTGTATGGTTGTATTACTTATCCTTGGATGAGTTACCGTATTGGTTATATATGCTGACCCGGTTGGGTTACGGGGCTGAGAAAATATTATAAGAACCCAAGTTGTTTTTGTTAACAGGTCACTATAGGGCTGGTGTAGTGTCGCGGGTGGTAATTATGGCAATATGTTTTCAGGAGTCAAAGGTTTCCATGCCTAAGCTCTGTGAAGAGCTAGGGATTTTTATGTGCCGGGGGGTGGGGGATGGTTGTTGTTATAAATGGCTGGCTATAGGATCCTGTATGGAAACTTCAGCGCCAATAAACTAAAACTAAAACTAAACTAAAACCATTCCTGCCATGACCAACTCATGACTTTTTAAGAAAATTTCCGTGGCAAATTCGTAGCCCTAATGATAATACTTACTTACTTTAGGGAGATGTTTTGAGCTTAAGTTACTATTTGTTCATAAATTCCTTTGAAATTCCCTATAGTAACACAATAATGCTAACATTTTGTGATGACTTTATATTATACATTTGTCTACTGTGTCTGTTCTTGTAGGTCCCTCCATAACAGTAATTTTAGCTCCATTATAATAGAAACAGGCTAAGCTTTTCAGCAGAGTCTTTCATCATTAACCCACGAGTGTTCTAGAGCAATAGTTAAATGAATACTATTATGATACCTAAGGCATTTTACAAGCACTAAATTTTGGTGCTGTGTCTGAACCTTTGGGAATAAAGCGAGTTTCTCTAAACATTTTGGCAGAGATTTCAAAACATAAGCAAGGCTGGTTCTCCTCCTACCTCTCTGACNCCAACATCACCTCTGTCTTGTCAGGATTTAGCATCAGGCAGTTCGCCCTCATCCAGTCCCCCACAGCCAACAGCTGCCAAACACCGGGTAAGCACCGAGACTACTGGTGCTTACCCAGTGTAGGGCCCCGCCGGATCATTAGAGACTACAGTTTACATCTGCTGCAGAGGGTTGTTTCACTCCCAGTTAGGCCTTGCAGGCCCTGTCAGCCATCTTTATTTATGTGTCCTCCTGTATTTTAAATTCCTACATATGGCAGGACATATAGCCTTCTAAGTCCTTGGCATTATTGAAAGCTCCATTTGTGCCCTTATAAAAGAAGGAGAATTGAGCTGGGTATTTAATTTGTATTTTGATCCCAGCAGCATTAAATTTAATTGTGTAGGGTCTCCAGCTTGTTCAGTGCACAATTGTGCCCGCTGCCAACTCGGGATATATTGCAACTTTGTTTCCTTCATATATGAGGTCTCCTGATTTTCTTGCTTCCCTCAAGATAAGTTCTTTATCTTGGAAATGGAGGCACTTAAAAAAAATCAAAGCTCATGAGGGCTCTCCCTCTCTGGGTGTTCTGTGGGCCCATTCAATTTCAATGGAGTGGAGCTCAGTTTTTTTTTGGAAGAGCGCTTTTAGAATTTTTAGTATGAGCTCTCTGGTATCTGTTGCTTCTGACTCTTCGGGGATACCGAGAAGTCTCAAGTTATTCCTCCTCCCCCAATTCTCTAAGCCTTCATATTTAGCCACCAGGGAGGCCACTTCTTTTTCTATCAGGGCTATTTTTTCATCCTGCCTGAAGTCAATGTCTTCCTGCTCCCCAAGTCTGTTTTCCAGCTGGGTAACCTTCTTTGATTACTTATCAAACTTTTTATTTAGGGTTTCAGTAGAGGTATTTACCTTTTAGGGATGGGTGAACAGAACGCGGTTCGGATGTTCAGACCTGTCTCTTATACACATCTAGATGTGTATAAGAGACAGATTCATAATGGTGCAGAAAATTTTCGCTACATTTTTTCCCCATAGTTAAGGAAAGAAAAGAAAGAAAGAACAAAAAGAACAAACAGTTACAAAAACAAATCTGGAGGTAATTATTGCTTCGTCAAATCTGCTAGTTTCCAGAGCTCATATCTCTTTTGGACAAATAGTGGTTTTAAACTTCTTCATTTTGATATGTTTGGTTAGCAGGGTCCATGAAGGGTTCCACATATTGTAGAACCCTTCCAGATTGTCCTTTTAGCCTTCCACAATCCTTTCCATGGATAGGACATACCATATTCCTTTTAACCAGTTTTTATATGTTGGTCCAGCAGACATCTTTCATTCCTTTGCAATTGTGGGTACTATGGCGAGTAGCAGTGCTTGACAAGTACATTGTCAGCAGGCCAGAATTTGGGTGTCCACATATATCCCCAAAAAAGCAATCTCTGGAGAGAAAAGTAAGTCCACTTCTATGACGTCTTTTATACTTTGACCAAAAAAATTTGCCAGAAAACACTCAGTTTAGGGCAGGTCCACCAGCAATGATAGTACATGCCGGGTTCCCCACACTCTCCTCAACAAAGCTTTGAATAATCTTTATTTATTATATTGATATTCTCAAGGGTGGTATGCCACCTAAGTATCAGCTTAATCTGTGGCTCTTTAACCATTAATGAGGAGGAACAGCGCTTCATGTAGTTTCATATTTGTTGCATTTTACTCTCATTAATTTGCCCCACATAGAGCAAGTTGCAATAGTCCAGTCTTCAGGGGATGACAGCATGGATGATGGTGGCCAGATCAGTGTGTGAGACTTACGGCTGAAGCGGTCACACCTGATGCAATTGGTGAAATGCTCCCTTCGCCACAGACACCACCTTGGCATCCAGGCAGGTGCTACTATTCTCTCAGCCCTTCCCACCAACATCACCTCTGTCTTGTCAGGATTTAGCATCAGGCAGTTCGCCCTCATCCAGTCCCCCACAGCCAACAGCTGCCAAACACCGGGTAAGCACCGAGACTACTGGTGCTTACCCAGTGTAGGGCCCCGCCGGATCATTAGAGACTACAGTTTACATCTGCTGCAGAGGGTTGTTTCACTCCCAGTTAGGCCTTGCAGGCCCTGTCAGCCATCTTTATTTATGTGTCCTCCTGTATTTTAAATTCCTACATATGGCAGGACATATAGCCTTCTAAGTCCTTGGCATTATTGAAAGCTCCATTTGTGCCCTTATAAAAGAAGGAGAATTGAGCTGGGTATTTAATTTGTATTTTGATCCCAGCAGCATTAAATTTAATTGTGTAGGGTCTCCAGCTTGTTCAGTGCACAATTGTGCCCGCTGCCAACTCGGGATATATTGCAACTTTGTTTCCTTCATATATGAGGTCTCCTGATTTTCTTGCTTCCCTCAAGATAAGTTCTTTATCTTGGAAATGGAGGCACTTAAAAAAAATCAAAGCTCATGAGGGCTCTCCCTCTCTGGGTGTTCTGTGGGCCCATTCAATTTCAATGGAGTGGAGCTCAGTTTTTTTTGGGAAGAGCGCTTTTAGAATTTTTAGTATGAGCTCTCTGGTATCTGTTGCTTCTGACTCTTCGGGGATACCGAGAAGTCTCAAGTTATTCCTCCTCCCCCAATTCTCTAAGCCTTCATATTTAGCCACCAGGGAGGCCACTTCTTTTTCTATCAGGGCTATTTTTTCATCCTGCCTGAAGTCAATGTCTTCCTGCTCCCCAAGTCTGTTTTCCAGCTGGGTAACCTTCTTTGATTACTTATCAAACTTTTTATTTAGGGTTTCAGTAGAGGTATTTACCTTTTAGGGATGGGTGAACAGAACGCGGTTCGGATGTTCAGACGTTCGGTCCGAAATCCAAATTTGGGTTCGGCTGTTCGGTTCAGCGGAGTTCAGTTCGGCCGAACTTGGCCAAACAACTGAAAATAGCGCTATCAATACCAAAACTGAAAATTGAATATTTTTTTGTTTGACCCTGAAACCACCCCAGGTCTCCACCCCTGTTGCCAGGAAGTCTGCTCCTCAGCTGCCTCCCACTTCCAGTCACGTTTTTCCCACCCCCGAACTCATCCGAACTTTTCCGAACTGTTCGGCTGTTCAAGCGTTCAGTTCGGTCATCCGAACAGGCTGAGTTCAGCCCGAACTCAGAATTTCTGAACCGCGTTCGCCCATCCCTATTATCTTTTCAGTTGCTGCTCTGAGTGTGTCCCATTCTTTTTTGGACTGTTCATGCTGCACCTGGATTTTTTGTGTGAGACTTGCAATCCAGTCGGGCAGGTCTGTGAACTCTGGTGCTGCCACAGTTGCCATCTTAACCCCTTGATCTTTTGATCTGGTGGGGGCATTATTTTTGACCATGTAGAATGCCTCTAAGGTTCTGTTCTTGCCTCTGTTGGGTCCCGTGGATTGTGACCATTGCCTTCTTTCCATGAAACAGTGCAGAGAGTCCCCAAAACTTCTTTTTTTGGGGTAGGTATTCTTGGTCGGTCTTCCAGAGCTCCTAGCAAATACGGCTACTGTCAGCACATGCCCAGTAGCACCCCCAAGTCTACTTTTTTTGAGCAAGTCGTACTTTGATGTTCTGTTCTCAGAAATGAGATTATTTATATATTTAGAAAACTTTATACCCTGCCCCTCCTGCACAGCAGCTCAGGGCAGCTTACAATCTAAAAACATTAAAATACAAATATAACGTCTCTTACAAAAAACTTTTACACGGGGGAGACAGAAAAACAAAACAAAAACCCTTCCCTCCCTATCCCTCACCTTCCCACCCTATCCATCTCCCTCACGAAAAGCCTGACGGAACAGCCAGGTCTTACCAAGTCGCTTAAATGAGGAGAAGTCCGGGCGGCGGGGCCACCCAGGCCTCTGCTGGGACTGCCACAGCCTTGGTGCAGCCACCGAGAATGCCCTCTCCATACTGGCCTCCTGGGAAACTAGAGGGACCTCAAGAAAGGCACCCCCAGTTGACCTCAGGGGCTGATCCAGAGTCCAGGGAGTGAGGCAGTCCTGCAAGTAACTAGGGTCCAAGCTGGGTAGGGCTTTGAAGGTCAATACCAGCACCTTGAATTGGGCCTGGAAGACTATAGGCAGCCAGTGCAGAGAGCAGAGCACCAGTGTGATATGCTCCTGGTGGCCCATCTCCATAAGGAGATAAGCCACCCCATTCTGCACTTCAATCGATCGGAGACTGCTTTTCTTATTAATTAAGATCCACACTAGCAATCAAATTCAAATACGCGTGGCACCTGCTCAGTCGCTTACTAGAGGAGTTAGGGTCACTAAAGATGTCAGACAGGGATGCCTGCTGGCCCCGGCCCTATTTAATTTTTTCTTAAATGATGTAATCCCCTTCTTGAAGAATTATGATACCCATGCCCCCAGGATTGGTACAAGGAAAGTGCCAGCTCTCTTGTATGCAGATGACATGATTCTTATTTCCCAGACCTTGGTGGGGTTAAGAAGGGTGCTGCAGAGGTTTGGGGAATATTGCGATAGGGAAGGTTTGAAGATAAACTTCTCAAAAACCAAGGTTATAGTAATGGGGAGGCATGGAAGGAGGAAGACTCATCACTGGGCTATCGGAGAAAACTCTATTGCCCAGGTAAGTGAGTTCAGGTACTTGGGGGTGATCCTGTCCCCTTCCTTGAGTTGGAAATCCCATTATAGGGCAATGGTGCTCCAGTCTAGGAATACATCCAGAGCAGTACTGGGGTTCTTTTATACCCAAGGGGGGAGATTAATATTGCCAGCTCTGTGGGTCTTTAGATCTAAGGTTATCGCACAGTGCCTTCCCTGTTTGGGGTGTATCCTTCCTGTCCAACCTAGAGCCCATCCAGAACCAGGTTTTACGATCTATCTTGGGGGTACCAAAGGGTACTCCCCAGGTTATCTTAAGACAAGAAACGGCAAGCCAAACTATTCGATCTCGGACCCTCCAGGCATTAATAGGGTATTGGGTGAAGGTTATTCTCCCCCCCACACCCCCAGGGTTGTTCCCTCCTGGCGCTGGCTGTGGATGCGGGCCTCCCTGGTGTTTGGGGTGGCCGGGTAGAAGCTGTGGTTAGATCGCTGGGATTCTAGAGAGAAGCCCTGGGGTCCTTGGGCCCCAGGGAAGCTCTGTCCCTTATTAAGAGGAGGATCCTGGATCAGGAGCTTCAAATGAGGGGTCCTTGCTGTCTGCCCAGAGGGTTGCTCCTGATTATCCTTTGGGTGGTCCCCTGGGTTTGGGGAATAGCTATCTCCATCTGTGGCAGGATTTTAACCAATGTAGGGCTTTCTCATGTTTCTGCTGCAGCATTTCTCCATCTGCCCTTCTGGAGGGACGATACAGGGGTATCCCTAGAGCAGAAAGATTCTGCCAGTTATGCAATCTATTGGAGGTAGACTCTTGCAAACACATCTTTTTTCACTGTACCTAAAGGGGCCTACAGGTATTTTGCCGGGCAGGATTCAGGATTCCCCTGATCTAGGGGCCATAGCGAGGAAATTTCTTAATGGATCAGATTTGGTACTGACCAGGACAGTTGCTAGATACTGCCAGATTTTTATACAGAGCAATTCAGTCTGCCCGGGATGAGGGAGGGGCAATGAAGGCTGTTGGCGGACAGCAATGGGTTTTGCAGGGTTACGCCTGTTGCAATCTGTAACTGTATGGTTGTATTACTTATCCTTGGATGAGTTACCGTATTGGTTATATATGCTGACCCGGTTGGGTTACGGGGCTGAGAAAATATTATAAGAACCCAAGTTGTTTTGGTTAACAGGTCACTATAGGGCTGGTGTAGTGTCGCGGGTGGTAATTATGGCAATATGTTTTCAGGAGTCAAAGGTTTCCATGCCTAAGCTCTGTGAAGAGCTAGGGATTTTTATGTGCCGGGGGGTGGGGGATGGTTGTTGTTATAAATGGCTGGCTATAGGATCCTGTATGGAAACTTCAGCGTCAATAAACTAAAACTAAAACTAAACTAAAACCATTCCTGCCATGACCAACTCATGACTTTTAAAGAAAATTTCCGTGGCAAATTCGTAGCCCTAATGATAATACTTACTTACTTTAGGGAGATGTTTTGAGCTTAAGTTACTATTTGTTCATAAATTCCTTTGAAATTCCCTATAGTAACACAATAATGCTAACATTTTGTGATGACTTTATATTATACATTTGTCTACTGTGTCTGTTCTTGTAGGTCCCTCCATAACAGTAATTTTAGCTCCATTATAATAGAAACAGGCTAAGCTTTTCAGCAGAGTCTTTCATCATTAACCCACGAGTGTTCTAGAGCAATAGTTAAATGAATACTATTATGATACCTAAGGCATTTTACAAGCACTAAATTTTGGTGCTGTGTCTGAACCTTTGGGAATAAAGCGAGTTTCTCTAAACATTTTGGCAGAGATTTCAAAACATAAGCAAGGCTGGTTCTCCTCCTACCTCTCTGACTGCTCCTTTAATGTGTCTCTCTCCAACTCCGCCTCCTCCTCCTTCCCCCTCTCAGTTGGTGTTCCTCAAGGCTCTGTTCTTGGCCCTCTCCTCTTCTCGATCTATACCTCATCCTTAGGCAAACTCATTGCCTCCCATGGCTTCCAATACCACCTCTATGCTGATGACACTCAACTCTATCTCTCTACTCCTTCTCTCTCTCCCTCTGTTCAAGCTCGTCTCATCAACTGTCTCTCTGACATCTCTACCTGGATGTCTCAACGTCAACTCAAACTCAACATGGCTAAAACTGAACTCCTTATCTTCCCCCCTCATCCTTCCTCTCCTTCCTCACTGTCAATAACTATTGATGGAGTCACCATCCTGCCTGTCCCCCAAGCCCGTAGCCTAGGCTTCATCTTTGACTCACCCCTTTCTTTTAAACCCTACATTGACTCTGTTGCTAAATCCTGTCGCTTCTCCCTCCATAACATTGCTAAGATTCGCCCTTTTCTCTCTGTCTCGTCTGCCAAAACTCTTGTTCATGCTCTGGTCATCTCTCGCCTCGATTACTGTAACCTCCTTCTCACTGGCCTTCCCCGGTCTCACCTTTCTCCCCTCATCTCTGTCCAAAACTCTGCTGCCAGGGTCATCTACCTCGCCAGTCGCTTCGACCATGTGCAGCCCCTCCTCTCTTCGCTTCACTGGCTTCCCCTTCCTGAACGAATCCTGCACAAGCTCCTAGTCTTCACCTATAAAGCTCTTCACAACCTTGCTCCCCCCTACCTCTCTGCACTTATCGCCCTCCATACTCCAGCCCGTGCACTTCGCTCCTCCTCTGTCCCTTCTCTCACCCTTCCACGCCTTCCCTGCTCCCCTAAGCGCCTTCGTCCCTTCTCACTTGCTGCCCCCCATGCCTGGAACTCCCTCCCTGTCCACATCCGCCTTGCCCCCTCCCTTCATACCTTCAAATCTCTCCTTAAAACTCACCTCTTTCGCTCTGCTCTGTCTGACTCTTTATCCTGCTGAGCCACTATTCCTATACCTACGATCGGTTTACCCTTATCCTTGCAACATGGACCTGCCTGCTGTCATTCTCATCGTAACCAAGCCAAGTACGTGCACTTGAGACCTCGCATCTTCATGAATGTTAGACCCCTTGTCTCTCCCTCTGTTCCCCTTCCTAAGTCTCTCCCCCAGCTCCTGTCTCTCAGATTGTAAGCCCTAGGGGCAGGGACCGTGTCTATTTTATTACTTTGTAAAGTGCCAGATACACTGCTGGCGCTATATAAATGTTTGTTAATAATAATAATAATAATAAGGCTAGAGCTAAGGACACAAAACATTGCCAGGTTAAACACTTGTAACTGAGATGAAAACATAACCTAGTATTCAAGGGGAGAAAACCCACCTACACCTTTAACTCTACACCAGCTGCCTACATCTATTAGTTTTCTTAGTACTCAGTTAGAGAAACTTACTCTTAAAGCAGAAAGAGAGAGAACACTATTGTGAAATTTCTTGTTATAGAAACTCACAATTCTTTTTAAGTTTCAGGGATATGCTTAGCTTTTAGAAGCAGGATGCAGCAATCTTGCATTTTAATAGTCACTAGGAAAGTTGACACATGCATGTCAGAATGAAGAAAACGTTTTGCATCTTTTCCTATTTTATAAGAAAATGTTTGAAAAGATGGTTTCACTTTCTGTGGAGAGTATAGTCAAGGAATTTGAACATTAATAACAGGCAGCAGTTGACCCAGAATAACCAATTGTGAATGTGATTAAATGTTTTATAAATCATAGAATCAGAGACTTGGAAGTGACCTCAGAGGTCATCTAGTCCAACCCCCTGCTCAATGCAGGAAATCTACAGCTACAGCATTCCTGACAGATGGCAGTCAGGCCTGTATGAAAACCTCCAGAGAATGAGAGTCCACCACCTCCCTAGGTAATTTGTTCCACTGTCAAACAGCTCTTACTGTTAGGAAGATCTTCTGAATATTTAACTGAAATCTGCTTTCCTGTAATTTCAGCCCATTATTTCTAGTCTTGCCTTCAGGGACACGAGAGAGCAAGTCTTTGCCATCCTGTAGTGGAAGACTGCTATCATATCTCCTCTTAGTCTTCTCCAGGCTAAACATACCCAGCTCCTTCAACCGTTCCTCATAGGACTTCGTTTCCAGACCCCTGACCATCTTTGTTGCCCTCCTCTGAAACCGTTCCAAGTTGTCAATGTCCTTCTTAAAGTGCAATGCCCAGAACTGGACACAGTATTCCAAATGAGGCCTGAGCAGAGCAGAATAGAGTGGAACTATTACTTCTCGTGACATAGAAGCAATGCTTCTGTTCAGTTGTGGTGGGCCCCAGAGAGAGTATGGGGCATTGCCCCTCATGGCTCCCAGGATTCCCAATCCCCCTTGCAGCTGCTGATTTGCTTTTTTAAAAATTACCTGCATGACTGCACCGCTACACTGCTTTGAAGCAGCAGCTTCCAGCAGTGCCCGCACTTTCAGGTCTGCTGGAGGAGGATGCGTGGCGGTGGCACACGCAGATCTGCCGACGGTGCTTTGTTCCCTTCTAGAGGGAATCAGCTGACAGCTGCTGCTTAGTTGGCCTGGCCCACCCACTTCTGGCCTCACCCTGCACCCCACCAGCCTTAAACCCCACCAGTTGCCACTACTTCTGTTAATGCCACCAAAAATTGCATTAGCCTTTTTTGCGGCTGCATCACACTGCTGACTCATGTTCAGTTTGTGATCAACTGCAATCTCCAAATCCTTTTCACATGTATTGCTGTCATGCTAGGTATCCCCCATCATGTATTTGTACATTTGATTTCTCTCACCTAAATGCAGAACTTTACATTTATCTCTGTTGAACATCATTTTGTTAGGCTCAGCCCAGTTTTCCAACTTATCAAGATCATTTTGAATTTTATTTCTGTCTTCTAAGGTGTTAGCAATCCCTCCCAGTTTTAGGTCATCTGCAAATTTAATAAGCATTCCCTCTACTCCCTCCATTCAAGTCATTAATATAGATGTTGAACAGCACCAGGCCCAGGAGGACAGAGCCCTGTGGCACCCCACTCAATACGTCTCTCCAGATTGATGAGGAGCCATTGATAAACACTCTTTGAGTATGGTTCTTTAACCAGCTTTAAATCTACCTCATGGTATTGTCATCTAACCCACATTTTACCAGCTTGTCAACAAGGATATCATGGGAAACTTTGTCAAATGCCTTGCTGAAATCAAGATATAGTATGTCCACAGCGTCCTGATGATCCACTAAACTAGCAACTCCATCAGAAAACGAGATTAGTCTGGCATGACTTATTATTGGCAAATCCATTCTGGCTTCTAGTAATCACTGTATTGTTTTCTAAATGCTTATAGACTGACTGCTTTATAAACTGTTCTAGTATCTTTACAGGTATCAATGTCAGGCTGAATGGTCTATACTTCCCCGGATCCTCCTTTCCCCCCCTTTTTGAAGATAGGGACAACATTTGTTTGTTTTCAGTCTTCTGGCACTTCCCCTGTTCTCCAAGAGTTCTCAAAGGTGATAGACAGTGGTTCTGAAAGTACATCAGCAAGTTTCTTCAGTACCCTAGGATTTAATTCATTCAGCCCAAAAAACTTGAACTTGTTCTAGAGTGGCTAAATATTCTCTGACCAACTCTTTATCTATCCTCAGCTGCAATCCTTTCCCCTCTTAATCCATGCTATTTCTGCACCCCCACTCACCGCCTGTGCTGTTTGGGCGGACGAACACCCACCCACTGCTGCGGAGTGTACATGGAGCCCCCTGCCTCACATCACACACCCGCCCACGCACCCAGCGGTGTCCGTGTAAAAACAGACTTTATTTCAGAACACGGGAGTACAAACTTGTGTTCCCTACAAGATGATGGACATACAAGGGTATATCATCATCATCATCATCATCATCATCATCATCATCTTTTATTTGTATCCCACAACTCTCTCGCCCATGGCGACTCGAGGCGGCTAACAGACAAAAGGAAAAGTATACAACAATAATAGCATATAAATCAACATAATACAACAAATCAATCCTACCAACAAAATCACCCGTCCATATTCTACCCCTGCTGCCACCAGGGGAGAATCCATAACTAATCCTACCCCCCCTTGCTCTCACCGGGAGGGGGAACACCTCCCTGCAAATACAACAAAATACTTAATATACATCTCAATCAGCATAATACATTTCAATATTCAACCCCAAAGCAACTATACATTAATCTCAACATCACCCTTCTTCCTCCCCACTATTCTCAACAGAGAGCAATCTAACAACCTCCTCTTCTTCCCATCTTATAACAATTGGAATTAATCACACATTAATATAATATACTAAATACAAACCCCTATACAATCCCCCATAACATAAAATACGAGAGCATCATCCCCCCACACTAAGTATCTAACAGTTTCAACTCCCACCCCTCCCCCTTACTATAAGGCAGGGGGGAGCATCCTCCTCCTCCACTTCCACCACTCCAAAAGGAAAAATCCTCCTTCTTGCCAATTCCCACTCCCATACCGCATTCATGATGGAGAAGGTAGCCGCCTGCCCCAACCGGCGGGCCCAACCGGCAGGCCCAACCAAAGGGCATGCCCCTTTGGCAGTGCCCCGATCTTGTAGCTGCAGCCCGGAGGCCACCCGACTCAGTCCCCGCCCCCTTGTCATACCGGGAGCATTGCAACTGCTCCCTCCATCTCCCTGGGTCAGTTGTGGGTCCCTTCTCCACCCCTCCTCCTGCCAAGTCTCTAGAGGGTGGGGGCTGGCCATCAAAGTTCTCACTGCCCCACATCCCGCTGACCTCAGGGGTTCCCTCAGATGCATGCTGGGGGGTCGCTGGACTTCGGGTGGGACTGCCAATGTTCTCTCTCGCCTGCCAGCCGCATCTGCTCTCATACACAGTAGAGGTCAATTCCATTCAAAAGTGACATGCAGGCATTTCTTCATTGTGCAAGAATATACTTTTTGTGTAATATTAGGTATATCCTTTGATGGGTTTTTGTATTTAAATATTTTAATGTATCCAATGCACTTCAGATCCAATAGATGGCAGTGAAACACTGCCATTTCATTGGCTTTCTATTTCTATTTTATTATTGTATTTTTTTCAGAAAGACTAGCTAGCAATCGTATTTACTTCACAGACAAATTTCAAACTCTTCAGAGTGTGAACTAGGCTTCAATATCTATCCAAAAATCTGGACACATACCTGAGACATACACATATTCTCAGAGCCTCTGGGGGCTATTTATTCTCATAAGTTCTCCCCCTACTTTACCCAATCCATGTAACACTGACTCTCACAACAGACCTGAAAACCTCCTTACCTGGGAGCAGAACTGGAGAATCAGACATCTCTTGAGGGTCAACTATATTGGTGTGTTCATTTTTGACTCCAGAACTTTCTAGGGTCTTCAAGATGACAAGAAATGTTTGTTCTTCTTCAAGAGCCTCTGCACACAGTCATACTGATGTATTTGGTGCTGATGTCGGTACTGAGACTGGGCTGAATCCAAGCAGCTTCTAGGCGGGGAGCAGGAGATGATGTCATACAGCGCGCGTATAAATAGCCTCCCCGCTCCCTGCCACCTCAGGTTTTTCTCCACTGTGGCAGAGATTAGGCGTCTTTAGCTCCTGAAAAAAAAAAGTTATTTCACTAAGATTCTTTTCCCTAACAACTAAAGGATGGGTTCTCCCACCAAAAAAATGACAGTGTATGTCCCTGAAGGGCTTCAAGCACTGTCTGGACTGGACGTCCAAAATCCTGGATTCAGATGCGCATAACCGCTGCCTCTTCTGTTTAGCCCTCAGCACAATGCCTCCCTGTGTGCTGTTTGCCATTCCTTCAAAAAGAGAACAAGGCTGGACAGGGCTCATCATTTGGCCAAAAACTTGACCAAATGAGTCATGCAGGCAGACATCAGAACTGCCTCAGCTTCGTCTGCCACCATGACACCTGCCACCACCTCTCCATCAATGCACTCCACACCACCAACTGTCCTTGAGTGGAGCTCAGTGTCAACTCCTCCCACCTCCTCCAGCACTGTGACAAAGCAGTCGGTGTCAGAGTCTGGTGTGGCCATGAAATCTGTACAATGGAAGAACCATCCACACCACTCCTTCTTCCGACAGGGAATAAAAGAAAACAAAGAGGAAAGATACAGTGCAGACAGAGGCCTCAGCACCGACCGTCTCCATTCCGTGCTGCCTCGTCTTCCTACTTTCCATACTGAGGCACACCTTGAGGCAAGGCTGTGTCCCATTCTCCACACAGAACCATGCCCCCTCTTCATTCCCCGTGCTGGATCAGGGTCGACACACCTTCTTTTTTGTCACAGTTCTCTCCTTTGAAGACGATCTTCACTCGATGCCGGCCATGTCTCATAGAGCCACTGCAGTGTATCCTCAGGACCTGTCTCCACAAGAGTGGGAGAACATCCTCAGACCCCTCCAGAATATATTGGGGCTCTTCATACAGCAATCTGTACAGGATGCAGTTACTGGCATAGCCATCTCCTCAGTACCACAGCTGCAGCTGGCACCATCCTGTCCTTGGCATTGCCCGTCCTGGCTTCGATTATCACGGCACCAATGCCCATGGGTCAGCTTATGCCTGCTCTGACAGTAGCTCAAATACAGGCTGTCTCATACCCGGTGCTGATGATGGCGTCTGATGATGGAGGGTTACCACATGATTTAGATGCCCGCCTCCTGGATGATTGGATACCTCCTGTGGGACAAGGAACTAATGTAGATTATTATTCTTCACATGATGATGATTGACATTATATCCTTCCAGATGACATCTCTGATGCAGATGTGGGAAAGTCTCCGGTCTCTCCCGTAGATGACTTTCACTCCTTCCAAGATCTGTTAGCATGGATGGCATCCATGTAATAAATTCCCCTTGGTCACTCTGAGCCCTAACAGCTCTTCGACATTTGGACCATCAGTGCCAGAGAGAGAATGGCGATCCCTCTGGCACGGGGATTGTCAGACAGAGTGAACAAGATCTGACAAGACCCAGTCACTGATCACCCTGTGGTGCCTAAATTGGAAGCAGTAAGCAAGGGGCACAAGGTTATGGAGGCTGTGTCTGGTCGATCTTTCTGGGATGAGTTTCAGGAAGTGACGCTGGCTGATGCGATGAATGTCCTGGGGTCTGTTAGAGCCACAAGTTGTGAATTAGATCCGTGCCCGTCCTGGTTGGTGAAAACCTCCAGGGAGACTTTGGGGATGGTGCTGGCGAGGGTAGTGAACACGTCCCTTCGGCAGGGGATGTTGTCGCCCAGTCTCAAGGAGGCTGAGATGTGTCCCCTGCTGAAGAAGGCATCTTTGGATGTGGACGTACTCGCCAACTACTGCCCCGTATCTAATCTTCCCTTTTTAGGGAAGGTTATTGAACGGGCAGTGGGACTGCAGCTCTAGGCGCATTTGAACAGCATCAGTTTCCTTGACCCTGTTCAATCTGGGTTCTGCACTGGCTATGGTACTGAGACGGCGTTGGTGGCCTTGGTGGATGATATCGGCCGGGAGATGGAAGCAGGATGTTTGACCTTTTTGATCCTGCTAGATCTCTCAGCCGCTTTTGATACCATGGACCATGGGCTGCTGTTGAGACGGCTGTGAGACTTGGGGGGTCTGGACCAGACTGTCCTTGGATGGTTCTGCTCATTCCTTTCATGTAGAAACCAGCGGGTGGTGCTAGGGGCTGAAACATCTAGCCCCCAAGCCTTGACCTGCGGCTTTCCGCAGGGTTCCATTCTGTCTCCATTGTTGTTTAATGTGTATATGCAGCCCCTGGAGGAGATCGTGAGAGGGTTCGGGGTGCGATGTCACCAATATGCTGATGATACTCAGCTGTGCCTCTCGTTTTCAACTGACCCAGGTCCTGCTGTCTCGTTACTTTCCCAATGTTTGGAGGCTGTGGTGGATTGGATGCGGCAGAGCAGACTGAAGCTCAATCCCGATAAGACGGAGGTGATGGTGTTGGGAAGGGCGGGGGAGGTGCTGGCCCCCCTGTTAGGGGGGTTCACCCACCTGTTGCTCTTCAGGTTCAGAGTCTGGGGGTGGTTTTGGATTCGGGCCTCCATCTGGATCAGCAGGAGGAGGTGGTGGCTAAAGCTGCCTTTTGCCAGCTATATCTGGTTCAGAGGCTTCGACCGTATCTCTCTGGGCCCGATCTGGCCACTCTCATCCATGCCTTCATCACCTTGAGGTTAGACTACTGCAACGCGCTCTATGTGGAGCTTCCCTTGTTTCTGGTTCGGAGGCTGCAGCTAGTACAGAATGCAGTGGCCCATCGCCTAACGGGGACGGGGCGGCATGAGCACATAACACCAGTGCTCCACGCTCTGAACTGGCTGTCTATAGTGTACCAAGCCAGATTCAAGGTGTTAGTATTGATTTACAAAGCCCTGCACAGTCTGGGCCCCCATATCTCGGGGACCACCTCACCCTCTGCATTTCAGAGCAATTCCTTTGGTCCACCGGGGGCACCTTTCTGGAAGTCCCCCGTGTAAGATGGGGGGGGGGACACAATAGAGAGGGTGTTCTCGGTGGCCGGGCCGCATTTATGGAATTCCCTCCCAGAGGAGGCACGCCTGGCCCTGGGCCTGTTGGCCTTTCAATGTATCTGTAAGACTTGGCTGTTCACCCAGGCCTTTGGAGGGGAGGGAGGTATTGTAGGGGAGGGGAGGGGAGGGAGGGAAAAGTTTTGGGGGGGTAGTTTTAATTATTTATATTGTTGTTTTTATGTATTTTATTGTTGCTTTAACTGTTGTGAGCCACCCAGAGATGCTGTAGGCATGAGGGGGCGGCCAATAAATATAAATAAATAAATAAAAATAAATAAATAAATTACTCCGGATGTAACCAATACCAAACACAGACCACAACTTCTTAATTAGACATACAGAGCCCAACTTCCTCATCACCACTGTCTTGTCGGGAGAGGTCTAGATCTACTAAAATACCCTCACAACCATCAGATAAAGAAGTCAAGAGACTCAATTCTGTTGGCAAAAAAGTTTATTTCTGCTACAACAATGGGCATTCATGCTGGAAATTACTTTCCACTCATTGCATGCTACAATTACACTCTCTGGGACACGTGAATGTGATGCAGGACTTTCCTGAGGAAGCAAGGTCACGTTTGCATCCCACCATTCAGGATGGAAAAGAACTGTCCAAACATATCTCTAGAGTGAGTTTTAATGTCACTGACTCCGCAGGCCTCTGCATGACATCCAAAGTGGCTCTCAGGAGGCACTCCTGGCTCCGCACATCAAATCTCTCACAGGAAGCGTAGAACATAATGGATAATTTGTCCTTTGACAGATGTGGCCTGTTCAATGAGAACACAAACCAGGAATTAAAACAGATAAAGACAGACTGCACTACAGCAAAGTCTTCAAGTTTTGACCTTTGGTTACAACTTAATATATTATTATTATTATTATTATTATTATTATTATTATTATTATTATTATTATTATTATTATTATTATTATTAATTACAGTGAAGTATATGGGGTTAATAGTACCTACTCAACAAGGGACTAATACCCACTTCTCAAAGAAACCTGCTACTCAGCAGAAGCAGGTTAGATCTCTTTTCTCTATGCCATCACCTAGATAGTTCATCAGGCATCCTACTTCATACCATCCTCAAAGAGAGAATGCCTACCAGAAAGACCTAGGAGCACTCCTTCAGCTTCTCCGGCACCACCTAAGAAGTCCTTTTGATACATCACAACCCTAGCAATGTGATAGTCAACAGAACCTCCCCTTTTGGTTACAGACTTACTCAGTTTATTTCTCTCTGGGAGGGTATTATCACAGACAAGTGGTAATATCCCACCTCCCTTGAGAAAATCTCCCTGCTCTCCTCCTCCAACCCTTCCACTTGCCCCCTTGACCACATCCCCTCCTGTCTCCTGACCTCCGTTGTTCCCACGGTTGCCCTTCCCCTCCTACACATCATCGACCTCTCCCTCTCTACTGGCTCCTTCCCATCTGCATTCAAGCACGCCACTGTCTCTCCTATCCTCAAAAACTCCACTTTTGACCCCTCTGACCCTTCTAGCTACCATCCTGTCTCTCTCCTTCCTTTTGCTTCCAAGCTTCTTGAACATGTTGTCTACCACCGCTGCCTTGACTTCCTCTCTGCCAACTCCTCCCTTTACCCCCTCCAATTTGGATTTCTCCCCGTTTAATCTACTGAAACTGATTTCGCTAAGATCACCAACGATTTTCTTGTGGCTAAATCTAACCGCCTCTATTCCATTCTTGTCCTCCTTGACATCTCTGCTGCCTTCGATACTGTTCACCACTCACTCTTGCTGGATTCATTTCCCTGCCTTGGCTTCCGTGGCTCTGTCCTCGACTGGTTCTCCTCCTACCTTTTTGACTGCTCCTTCAATGTGTCTCTTGCCAACTCCACCTCCTCCTCCCATCCACTCACGGTTGTTGTTCCCCAAGGCTCTGTCCTTGGCCCTCTCCTCTATCTATACCCTGTCCCTAGGCAAACTCATTGCCTCCCGTGGATTCGAATATCACCTCTACACTAATGACACTCAACTCTATCGTTCTGCTCTCTCTCTTTCTCCATCTATTCAGGCTCACCTCACCAGCTGTCTCTCTGACATCTCTAGCTGGATGTCTCAAGGTCAACTCAAACTCAACATGGCTAAAACTGAACTCCTTATCTTCCACCCTCATCCTTCCTCTCCCTCTTCCCTGTCGATCCTCATTGATGGGGTCACCATTCTACCCGTCCCCCAAGCCTTCATCTTTGACTCACCTCTTTGACTCACCTCTTTCTTTTAAACCCTACATCGACTCTGTTGCCAAATCCTGTCGCTACCCCCTCCATAACATTGCTAAGATTCGCCCTTTTCTCTCTGTCTCCTCTGCCAAAACCCTTGTTCATGCCCTGGTCATCCCTTGTCTCGATTACTGTAACCTCCTTCTCACTTGCCTCCCCCGGTCTCACCTTTCTGCCCTTATCTCCAGCCAAAACTCTGCTGCCAGGGACATCCACTTCACCTGTCGCTTCGACCATGTGCAGCTCCTCCTCTCTTCACTTCACTGACTCCCCCTTCCTGAACGAATCCTGCACAAGCTCCTAGTCTTCACCTATAAAGCTCTTCACAATCTTGCTCCTCCCTACCTCTCTGCTCTAATTTCCCTCCATACGCCAGTCCGTGAAATCCGCTCCTCCTCTGTCCCCTCTCTCGCCCTCCCACACCTCCCCTGCTCCCCTAACTTCCTTCGTTCCTTTCCCCTAGCTGCCCCCCATGCCTGGAACTC
>QEPC01004523.1:573997-594841 GCA_003113815.1 Sphenodon punctatus
GGAGTCAGAGCGAGTACGCCGCCAGCGTCACTCCAGCCTCCTGCCCACATACTTCATACACCGCAGCCCCTCGGTAAACCCAGGGGCCCTGTGGTGATGAAACCGAGGCAGAGGGTATTTGAATAATAAATCCTTGGCATTACTGCTCAAAACCCAGTATTACATGTCACATGTCCGTCCTGACTTACTTAAGCATCCTCCCATTAATGAAGTATTAGTGGGACTACATATTTCAGGGGGTCAAGTGTGCCGCCATAAGCCTCGGGAAGGGCAAGGCATTTGCTATTGCCCTAAGGGATTGTATAATACTGACACACGGGGACTTTTAGGTATGGGACTGCCCCCAAGTTTCTTTCAGCTGGCCCCATTATGTGTTCTCTGGTTAAGACACTCTTTTAGGGGTTAAGTGTGTTGTTGTAGTTTTGAGAAGGGGATGAGAGGATGGGGATGAAAGATAACTGCTTTTCCTATTAATTTTATTTTATTTTCTGCAGCTAATATATATTTGCTGTATTATTCTGTTTCTGTTGTATTTTTATTATATATTATTGTTATGGCTCCTATAACCCAGTATTATATGTTGTATGTTTGTCCCTCTTTATTTAAGTATTTTCACGCATGCAGATTAGTGGGACTGAAATTTTGTAGGGGTCAAGTATGCTGGCATAAGCCTCGGGAAGGGCAAGGCATTCTGTACCTTCCAAGTACACCACTGATACATGGGGATGTTCAGGAGCGGCCTTGCCCCTAGGTATCTTTTTTGTTTTGCCACTAACTGTGATCTACTGATCTGTGGTAGAGATATTTATAGGGGTTGAGAGGGGTATAATAGGAGAGGACTGGGAAGACAAATAATTATGCTCTCATGAATTTTATTTTGTCTCCTCTATTTATATATATACTGTTGTATTTTATCTTGTTTTTGCTATGTTAAAACCGTATATTAATATTATTATGGCCTAAGACTAAACAAATAAACTTTTTGACTTGACTTTAACAACACTTTAACATTTCTTATTCATGTTGCAGGGCTACATAGGGCACCAGTACAACCATGCAACATGCATAAGAAATAGCATCATGTCTGTTTGCACCCATAGAAATTCACAAGGACACAAAAACAAGAATACCAAAATATAAATGAGAAAATTAGATCTGGCCACTGTCATCACCTTGAGGTGATGCAATGCACTCTACATGGGGCTGCCCTTGAAGACTTTTCAGACGCTGCAGTTGGTGCAGAATGCAGCTGTTTGGCTCCTTTAAGGACGAGTCGCTGGGAGCACATTACAGCTGTGTTCTGAAGACTGCACTGGCTGCGTATAGCTTTCCAGGCACAATTCAAGGTGATGGTTTTGACCTTTGAAGTCCTAAGTGGTCTGGGTCTCATATTAGACCACCTATCTTACCATGTCCCTTTGTAGCCCCTACAGTAGGCCCGGGGTTCCCCCCCCCCAGTGTGCTGTCTATTACCCTTGTCCGTATGGCGGGGGCACATGGGAGAGCATTCTTAGGTGCTGCCCCCATGTTGTGGAACTCCCTTCCCCAGGAGGTTTGCTTGAGCCCCGAGCCTGGCTCTCTTCTGGAGCTGGTGCAAAACTTTTTCATTTAGGAACGCGTTTGGCAGGCAGGAATAGGTGGGGTTTGTTTGGGGGTTTGGGTGGGGTTATGTGGGAGGACGGGGGTTTGAAGGGTGCATTTATTGTATGAATTTTAATGTTTTAAAATTGTTTTTGTTCTTGAATTGTGAGTCACCCTTCGTGTGGGAAGGGTGGCATAGAAATGCAATAAATAAATAAATACGGCACCTACTCTTTCCCCACAGACCGAAGAACGCCCTCATCTCATAGGTCCAGATGGCTGCCTTCTGGCAGGCAGCTTGGGGGGGGGCTGCTCTCGATGTAATGGGGGCCTGCACTCACAATGTCCCTGTGGTGGCAGTGCTGCTGGATGCCTGTGAACACCCACATATTGATACCGTTGACTGACTGTTCCCATCCCCCCCACCCCAGATACGCTGAACTGGATGTCCCCTTGCCACCCTCCCAGGATACACTGGACTGGCTGTCCCCCTGTTGCATCTTCCCCCCTTGGCTGGCTGTTGCTCCTTGGTTGCATGTGCTGCAGAACACTCCAGGATCACACAACACGTGTTTGAATATCCTCATATTTCATTTAAGGGCTCTATGACCCACTTGGGCCATCACTTGTTTGAGCATTCTAGGCTTTTGGACCCCCTTGCCTACTTATGACTGTCATGCTCCGTGTGATGTATCTCCCCTTTCTCCCTTCCTGCCCCCATGCAGCCGGTCTATGGTACTGGTGGACCTCACCATGCAGCAGGGCTGTGCGGGACCTAACAGACATGAGGATGCACTTTGGCCTGGATTAGCCCAGTTGGGCCAGCCTTAGCCTGTTCTATGTCAACCAACCTTCTTGGGACCTCGTGTCAGGTAGTGGCTGTCTGCCCACCCCGTGGCAGAAGGGGGTGAACATCTGGCAGCCACCTAACAGACCTGTGGGTGAATCATGGGCTAATGTGGGGCAATATCTCGCCTGTTTTCACCCTCAGTCTTAGCAAGTATACTCAGCTATTCTAGTTTAGAAGCATGAAAAGCCTGGAATATATTTCAGTGATAATCACTTCTTTCTGATATAAAAGAGCTCCTACGAGGTTCAGAAAGATTGGGGTGGCATTTTTTTCCACAAAGGGAATGGGGGAGAGCCAAAAAGCTTTGGTACAACTAAAGAAATGGGTATAGAGAATAACTTGATTGTACCAATTTTGCAGTCCTTATTTGCAAAGTGTTCTTTCACTGTCTGTGTATTAATCTGCCATCTCTCCATTAAACAAATCCAGTCTATGACAGTTATACAGCTCTAGTCACAATAGTCTCTAATCTATGTAAGTGGTCACAATGTAATTAACAGGACTCTGTGATGAGTAAGTATTGCTCTGGGACAAACTCTGTCTTTTAAGCGGGCAAGAGCCGGAGAGGAAACATGCACACTGTCTTCCTTGTACAGTTCACATTAAGAGCTAATTACCCTTGAAAACCTTGTATGGGATGGAGCATAGGAGGTGTTTGTGCACTCTGTGGGTTCCCTTAGGAACTGGGCAGCGGTGGTGAGATGCAGAAGTCATGACTCTAGTTCTTCACACATGGTATGGTCCTGAAGGTTGTACCACTATGTTGTGCCTGGTACAAACATTTCTTCAGTTTAATTGGTATGCATAAAACTAGCTAATGACATGGTGCTGGATTCTCCTTGTTTCCAGCTGTTACATCAGATTAACACAGCTGTAAACACATTCATTACTTTTCTAATGCCTCTTTTCCAGCCAAGCAATAGCTCTTTGCTGTTGCTGTATGGGACCGTGAATGGGTTCAAGAAAGTGTGGATGTTCTTTTGGTTCTAAATGTAAGAGATGGAGACAAAGTAGTTCAAATGATATCTTTAATTGGACCAGTTCCGGATGGCATAAATATGCAAGCTTCTGGGCCATGCCGGCCACTTCCTCAGATGTGCAAGAATGAGAGGCGAGGGCTGCACGTTCAAGAATCTATCTAGAAAGTACTGAGCATAATGTGGAGACTGTCAGAACATGATGATAATACTTATTGCCTATTTTTATAAAGCAGATAATTAATCATTATAAAACCAAATCATAATTAGCAGTGATTACCTTAGCTCACATGTAGCTGGTCTGCTTAACAAATCCTAATGCAAGAGGATTTTTCTTCTTTTCAGAGAAGATTTATTTGTAGGGGTGAAAAGGGTAAATTCCCAACATTTCATCCCTTAGCTGGCTTTTGTCAGTGCTGCCTAATGCACTTGTAGTGACGCTTGGCTAAGCTACATGAGGGGAACAACTGACAAAAGAAGTTCTGTGGATTGATATGAGCTCTTGTTAGCAAGGCTAGAAATTGCCAAACCTTGTCATTGGCAAGAAATGTAAATATAACCCAGGCTCTATAATACATCTCTTTGTGATTGGCTCTACTGACAATAGTGGAATTTCCAGTCTTCCTTGTTCTACTGCTGAGTTGTTCTAACAATTAGGTAGTTTTTCCTAATCTTTAACCTAATATTACCTTCCTGAAATTTAGTTTAGTGTAGTTTAATTTAATAAGATTTATATGCTGCCCCCTGCTGCTAAAAGCATCTCGGGGCAGTTAACAACGTTAAAACAATTTAAAATAAACAAGAATAAATACAATTAAAAATTCCACAGTAAAAACAATTTAACCCCCTACCCCACCCCACCCCACCCACCCCATCTCCCTCAGGGAAAGCATGGCGGAACAGCCAGGTCTTACATTGTCTGTGAAAAGAGGGGAGGTCAGTGGTCAGGCAGACCTCCAGCGGGAGGGAGTTCCACACCCACGCCACGGCCACAGAGAACGTCCTCCGCAAGGTCAACACCCAAGAAACCCAAGGGACCTCGAGGAGGGTGCCCCCGGCCTACCGCAGTAGAGGTGTGCACCAGGGCCCATGTCGTTTTTGTTTTCATGTTTATGGTTTTCATAAATATCAAAATGTTATTTTTGTTTTTGCTTTCGTTTTTGTTTTCCACTGATTTCAATTGGATTTGAGGGACTGACCCGGAACCCAGCTTCCCCACATCCCATCCCTTTCCTGGGCATGGAAGCGCGGCATCACGCTCCAACTGGCAGGTAGGCATCCCCAAGCCCACTGGTACCGGGGCTCCCAAGAGGGAGATGGAAAAAGCCCCCTACCACAGTCTCCGGAAGGAAGGGGGTGATGACAGCTGCCCCCAACAAACACTTCTCCATGAGGGGGAGGCTGACAGGGCATGTCCTTATCCACAGCCTCCACAGAGGGGACCAAACACCAAATGCCCCCCCCCCCCGTATTTCTGCCAAATAGCTTGTACACAGGATGGAAGCTGAAATGTATTTTCAAGGTAATGTCTTATACCAGCAGGACCCTTTATCCAATCTTTCTGAAAATTGGAAGGTGTGTTAAGCTTGAGGGACATAATATTCACAGGTTTCATGCAAACTGGATAGAAGTTTAAAAAGTTGTAACCATGAATGTGTATGGAGCTTTTCATAATATCACAACATTCAATTCCTTCTAAAATCAGCTTCCCTTATCCAATCATTTCAAAAATTGGTACACCTAGTGCCCTCCATTTGGGATACATTATCCCCAAGTATCATTAGAATTGAATAAGAAAATTAAAAGTTATAGCCAGATATATGTTTTTCAGTGTTTTCCCTTTATTTCAAAAACAAAATGTTGTTTTCATTTCTATTTTCATTATTATTTGGCATTTTCATCATTACAATAACAATAATGCAAATGACAATTTTCATTATCGTTATTGTAATAACAAAAATGACATGCACACCCCTAACTTCAGGGGTCGATCCAGGACCCAGAGGACAAGGTGGTCCTGCAGGTAGGTGGGTCCCAGGCCATTTAGGGCTTTAAAGGTCAGAACAAACACCTTGAATTGGGCCTGGAAGACTATCGGCATCCAGTACAGAGAGCGAAGCACTGGTGTAATATGCTTGCGTCGGCCCGTCCCCGTTAGGGGACCAGCTGCAGTCTCCAAACCAGAACCAAGGGTAGCCTCATATAGAGTGCATTACAGTAGTCCAGTCTCGAGGTAATACAAGCATAGATGATCAGGGCCATATCTGAGTCTGAGACGTACGCCCTAAGCCGACATACCAGATGTAACTGGTGAAATGCCCCCTTCGCCACAGCTGCCACCTGGACACCCAGGCAGAGCTGCAGGTCCAGGAGACGTCCCAGACTCTGAACCTGAGAAACCAGGGCAGGACAGACCCCATCAATGATGGGGGCCACCACTCCCCCAGCCTTCCTCACATCCATCACCTCTGTCTTGTCGGGATTTAACTTCAGGTGGCTCGCCCTCATCCAATCCCCCACAGCCACCAAATACCAGGTAAGCACTGAGACTTCTGGGACTGAGTCTGATGAAAAAGAGAGATATAGCTGGGTGTCATCAGCATATTGATGATACCGTATGCCAAACTCCCTGACAACCTCCCCCAAAGGCTGCATGTACACATTGAACAAGAGAGAGGACAAGATAGAACCCTGCGGGACCCAACATGTGAGACCCTGGGGAGAGGATGAAAACTCCCCCAGGATCACTAGGGATGTGTGAACAGAACTGAGTTCAGAAATTTGGTTCAGTTCGAAAATCGAGTTCAGTTCGAATGTTTGGTTCGGTCAACCGAACTATTTGAGTTCGGTCGAATTCCAAACTTCCGAACTGAGTTTGTACATTCAAAACTGGTTTGTTTGTTTGTTTCCTTCTGAACTGGTTCGGATTCAACCAAACAGTTCGGTCGAATTCGAGTTTGGTTCTAACGTTTGGTTCGGTTGACCAAACTATTCGAGTTTGGTCCAAACTCCAAACCATGTTCGCACATCCCTAAGGATCACACACTGGGTTCTCCCAGCCAGGAAAGAGCAGATCCATTCAAGAATGGTCCCACCAGTCCC
Source organism: Sphenodon punctatus (assembly GCA_003113815.1). Classification (NCBI taxonomy): domain Eukaryota; kingdom Metazoa; phylum Chordata; class Lepidosauria; order Sphenodontia; family Sphenodontidae; genus Sphenodon; species Sphenodon punctatus. The sequence continues at coordinate 580,508 of QEPC01004523.1, forward strand.
TGCCCGGTCCCGCAGCTGAGTCACCAACAACTCGTGATCAACAGTATCAAACGCGGCCGAGACATCTAACAGAATCAGTAGGGTTGAACGACCCTGGACCAACTCATGGGAGAGGTTGTCGACCAAGGCCATAAGCGCAGTCTCCATGCCATAACCCAGACTGTGAAGGATTGAGAAAATTAACCCAGTCCAGATGCTCCTGCAGCTGCCAAGTCACCACCTCTTCATTAACCTTCCCTAAAAAGGGAAGGTTAGAAACGAGCCAATAGCTGGCCAGGGTGCCAACATCCAATGATGGCTTCTTGAGCAGGGTTCACACCACAGCCTCCTTGAGTCAGTCCGGCACCATGCCCTTCACAAGGGAGGCATTGATAACCCCTGCCAGCAACAGTCCTAATGTCTCCCGGCTAGCCTTAACCAGAAAGGACGGACATGGATCTAGTTCACAATAAGTGGCTCAAATGGTCCCAAGAGCATCCCCCACATCCGAGGGCGACACCTCCCGAAATTCATCTCACAAAACAGGACAAGACAGGGCTTTTACTGCCTCTGGATCACCTACTGTTAAAAATGTTGCATCAAAACTGTGGTGGATTTGAGCAAGTTTATCCACAAAAAAGTCCACAAACAAATTACAGTAGGAGGTTGATGACTCTAAGTCCAGGCAGAGGAAAGCTGGACAGACCAGCCCCCTCACCACCTGGAAAAGTTCCGCTGGGCGGGACTTAGCGGATGCAATGAGGGCAGCAAATTTTAAACTATTAATGCATATCAAAGGACATTATGGCTCAAAAAGGAACTGCTGTGCAAGCTAAAAGTCATTCTTCTGATGTTGTTAAGTCCAAACTCCTGTAAAAGTTACGTGTCTGGATGGATAAATTAGAACAGAGTTTCCAGACCCCTCAAAAGGGGTCATGCCATCTGAGGATGGGGTCATGATCCTGACTCATTTTTGATACAATATTTGGATTGGATTGGTCTTCTGTGGACCTTATTTGTTTGTGTTATGACATGTTGTAAGCCACCTCGAGCGCCTTGGGGCGGAAGAGTACAGGGTATAAATTAAAAATGAAATGAAATGAAATATACTTTGCCTGTCTTTGTTGACAGAGGTCACAGGATTGCTTCAGATCTCAAAATGGGGTGATACAGGCAAATAATTGGAAACCCCTGACTTAGGGCTTGGTGAGCCGTAGTGCATGACAGGGTCAGGCAGTGAGTGTCCTTTTTACGTGTTTGTACGGTGCTTGATAGGGATGGGACTCTGGGGAAAATTTCAGATTCATTTTTTTAAAAAATTCAGTTCTCCAAGAATTTTGGTACTTGATTTGGTTTCGGATTTGGTTTTTTTCCATTGATTGATTGATTGATTGATTGACTGATTGATTGATTGATTGATTTGCACTGAAGAAAAAATCAATGAAAAAACAACAATGAATCAACCAAAACCAAATTGAGAACCAAAATTTGGAGAGAACCAAATCAGCCATTTTCAGGTCGATTTGGTTCTAAACAAAACTGAATTTCCAGTGCCCAGTACTTATGCAATGGGACCTTGGTCCACAGCTGGGATCCCTTGGTGTCATCATATAGTTAAATTGGAGACCATTGTAGGAACTAAAATGGAAGAATACATAGATCAGTCCTGATACATTTTGAAATAGCTCTTCTTGTGTATTTAGTAAACAATATATTATGATGTGACATGCTATAAAGCAAACTTGGGGAACCTCCATCTCCTATAGTCCCAGGCCAAGCCACAGCTGGTTTTTATTTTGTCCCCTCTCCATATCCAGTCCCTGCCCTTAAGGAGTGAAAGAGTGAGCTCAGGGGAACTGAATGGCAACGAAGTCATGCATTAAAGGATCAGGGATGAATCCATGGCATAGATCAGGAGTGGGCAAACTGTAGCTCAGGAGCCATATGTGACTCTTGAGCAGTTCAAGAGGAGCTCTTGGCAAGGGTCGGTCTTGGACCCATGCTGCCTTAATAATCCCGTGCCTTCATTGCACCTCAGTCTCAGCAGCTGAATGACACTGAGCTGCTCTTTGGGAATCTCAAAAACCATGACCGCAGAGCACTAGTTCCCCCAGCCAATCATAAACCAGAAGAGGTGTATGTGTGTGTGTGTGTGTGCGTGCGTGTGTGTGTACGTGTACTTGTCACTCTCAATCATATGAAGATTGTTTATTAATTATAATTAATTAATTACATTAATTATATTAATTATATTTATTATTAGTATTCGTATTCGTATTAGCATCAGCAATGTACCTGGCATTTTGCAATCATTCATTATAGACAGGTCCCTGCCCCAGGAAGCTTACAAGCTAAGAGAGACAATGGAAGGCAGATGAAGTGGAGGGGAACAGAGAGAAAGACAGGAATACATCCATTAATCTGTAAAGTGGCAGGTGCATGTGCTTAGCTTATAGAGGAGAACGGGACCCTGAGAAAATCAGGGAGGAGACTAATCAGATGAGGAGCTAGGGAAAGCCTCATGGAAGAGGTAGATCTTCTGAAGGAATCTGAAGGTTGAGCGGGAAGGAGCAGAATGAATATATTCAGGATGGGAGTTCCAAGAATGGAGGCAGCAGGGGAGAAAGGGCAACTACATCACAAGGAACAAGGTAGTCATCAGCAGGCCAGGGTGGTGGTGTCACCTGCAGTGTCTGTCTGCCACAATGGGCAATCTGCTGCTCACAATCTCTGACAGGATGCAGAGGCACCAACCACCAGCCAGAATGGCACTGCACCACAGTTGGCGCTGACACAGCATCATATTCTACAACCTCGGCCTCAACTCCTATCTCCTCCATGGAGCTTGTAGTAATTTTCAGAATGGCTAGCTGGAGGGGAAAGGTCCTCTACGCCTGCTGTGAAAGTTGTATGACCACTACTTTGCAATGATTATATAGAACGTATTGTTGTTTTTACTGATCTTGAGTGAAGCAGTCAACTCATTCAAACACACACAGAGTATTTTGGCAAAGCAAGAAAGGGAACAAAAAATATGCCTCACAAGCAATTTTAAAAATTATTTATTTAAATGAATGGACTTATACACTAGTTCAAAATGATCTACATTTCTTTATGTTTTCATAACGTTAAAAGTTGAAAGAGGGATACAAATTTGTCTCACTTGTAACATATATATGTGTCACATCACACTATGGAAAATGTTACATTTAATAATTCATTGCAACACCTGTGTCAAACAATGAACTTTCTTCTCAGAAATACATTAAGTTTAAAACAAAAACAAAAAACCATCCAGACGTAAATAACTGTGAAAGAAAAAGAGGAAAGTTCATTGTATAAATAATAAAAACTGATTGGGGTTGACTTTCAGTATCGAGTGTGTCATTGACAGTCAAACTAGAAGTGAAACAAATATTCAAACCAAATGAAAAATTAATCAAATTCATTTCATTTGGATTCATTTGTGCAGAGCAAATGCAGAGGCTGGATTCCTAACTATTCATTTCCCAGATTTGTCACTTTGTTTAATCAAATAGAGAATAAAATCATTATAACTTGCGTCAGTAAAACACAAATTTGGTTATAATGCGGTGCAAGGCCTGATTAAAAAAAAACACGTTATAACCAAGGGTTAAAACAGACATGACACTAACTACCCTTTAACCACCTTGGTGGTTATTTATGCATGTTGCAGGTCTGCATAGGGCATCAATAAAGCCCTGCAACATGCATAAATAACCACCAAGGGTGGTTAAAGGGTGGTTAGCGTCATGTCTGTTTTCACCCTAAGTTGGCACTATATTAGGTTATTCGCTACCTCATATAGTTAGCTATAAGGAATTTTGTTATTCAGTGCTTTGTGTCTTCAACAATATTATTTGGCAGAGTCTTTTTATTTTTGTATGTGAATTTCAATTTGATTAGACCACAAAAATTCTAGAAACAGATCTGAATATTTGTGAATATATAATTGCACATTCATTTCTGCTCTAGTCAAAATTTTCCAATCTTCAAAAATGGTTAAGATACTGGGGGTGGAGGTGGGGGGGGTGGGACACAGGAATAAAGCAAATATACAAGCATTTAGCAACCAATAACTATCTGGATCAATTTCCTTTTAAATTGAATCCCAACACCCTAGCACCAGGGCTGTGCAGCAAGCGATTCATTTGCTTTTGCTTTTGTTTCAATTTCCAAAAATCTGTTTGTTTTCAGGGGGTTTGGTAAAGGGCTCTACCATTTTAGTTTATTTTTTTGTTTGTTTTATTTTATTACAAATTTCTTTTTTTTTTTAATTACTAAATGTACAAAATGGCCACAGGGGCCATTCTGCACATGCATGACCCTTTCCCAAAATGGCACCAGCAGTGTCAGCACCATTTTGAAAAAGGGCCACACATGAGTTCTTTTCACACAGGCACACTAACACTGATAAAATGGGTGTTACATTTATTATACATGTTGCAGGGCTGCAGGTATGATCTATGAGTGCCCTGCAACATGTATAATAAAATGTAACACCCATTTTATCAGTGTCTGTGTGAACATGGCCATTTTGTGCATGTGCAGTGTTTTTATTTTATTTTATTTGTTAATATAAAAATTAAAATAAAAAAATAAAACAAAAATGAATGAAATCAAAAGAATGTCATTTGTTTATTAATTTGTTTTTGTTATTTCCGTTACAAAAATGAATGGAGTTCCATTCATTTTCATAGTTAATAAAAAACAAGATGGCACACTCTTCAAATAGAAAAGACCCCTCGTGAAACTTAATAAATCTACCTCGTCAATATTGCCAACATCTCCCAGCAAAGAGGGTAGCATTAGCTTTATTTTGTATCTGAAATAGTTCCTCGCTTGCATAATGGTGTGCTGAATCTGTAGGGACAATTTGTAGGGGCACTTTTATCAGAGTGAACAGCACAGGAATGGGAAGATTGGCAATTGCTATGAGCTGAACACGTAATAGGGGGAAAGCACATTTTCCACATTGATTTTTGCACCTCACAGGAGACAAGAAAATGATATTGATTGAAAACTATTTGATTCTTTTCATCTCTGCAGAAGAGAGCTCTCCACAGCAATGCTGTTTCAAATGTTGGAAGAGGATGGCTATTAGTATTTAGGATATTGGATATTCCAATTTAGGGCTTGGATATTCCATTAATTTATCAGACTTAGGAATTGCTATCCCTGCAATTATAATTAGAGGAATTTTTTCCCTTTTGAATATATTAATTTATTAAGCATATCCTGAGCCAAGAACTGAAGACTCTGAAACAAGAAGTCCAGGATCGCTATAGTCATAAATTGCACAACCAGTATAAGCTGGAGGAAACTAGCAGTTGAGGGGACTGAATTTAATTTATTATAGGACTATCTATAGTAAATTTGAAGGGAAGATATGAATCTATGGTTATATTCTCTATGATTACCAGAACTAGCATATAGTTAGGGTATTTTCAAATGTGATGGTGCACCACATCATTAGGCTTTGATCCTGCCCAGGATAAGGGCCCTCACCCCAGGCAGGCTCTGACCCAGCCACTGAACAGATGTGTTGGGGCCAGGGACAGGGCAGGAAGAAGATAGGACAATGTGCGGAGTCGGACGTGGGTCCGCATAGCCCTTGCTCTCCTCCTTGACAGCACTTGCATTCTAGCCTTATACTGTCTGATAGTCTATTTACATGAATGATCTAACATTAAAGAACAAAAATAAAAGACTGAAACTTCAGCCACAAGATTCTGAATTTTATAAAATGTCTTACTCTTGCACATTTGTATTAATGGAAGTTAGCACATTGGAAATGAAATCTTTCCCTCAAACCCACAATTTAACTGGCATGTTTTTATCTTAACATTCTAGCATACAGTAATTCATGCCTTTTGAAGTTATAAAAACACTGACTACTGAGTAGGGACAGCCCATACAAAAACGCTGGTGTTGCTCTATATTGGCATTCTTTCTCCAACCCCAGTTTTGGATGAATTCCCTATGGGTGTAGCCACACGATGCACTTACTGCACCTTGGGCAACCTTACCCCACTCTGGGCAGCCTAACCATGTGATGAAGTGCATCATGTGCCTGGCAGCTGCCGGATATTCCCTCTGCTTCAGGGTAGAGTGGGAAGTTGGCTGCTACATGCTGCACCCTTTGGAAAAGGCCAAGGATGCAGCATGTAGCAGCCTTAAGCGATGTGGGGTAAGTCTGCCCAATGCATGGTAGCACACTGCTGCTCATGTGCCTGTTCCACGTCTGCCCCGTCATGCCGTGAGGTCTGCTGTGGGGCTCTGAGCGGCAGGTGCTAGCTTCACTCCCATGTGGCCAGATCAAAGCTGTGGGCAAGATAGTAGGTGGGCCAGGGGAGGGGAGTGGGATAGACCTGGCCACCTGCTCATGTGGCCAGCACCTTGGCCAGCCTGCCTGCCTGGCTGCCCCGAGGGGGGGGGGGAGACTGTCTTTCCTGCACCCCATGCTGGCCCCAAAGTGTGGCGGCACCTTATGACAGTCATAATTGGTCAAAATAACAAAACATGACAAATCATGGTTCTTAAACAATGGTGCTAATTTAAAGGAAATGAAATTTCTTTTAAAATGATCAGCTACTATTTGTATATGTTTGATTTTATGTCAATCAGATCAAATGTTTTCTTCAAACTATTTGATTTACAGAAAATCAGACATACACGTATTAGTATTCTTAGCCACCAGAGAGCATCAGTGCATGTAACCTGATATACAATGCTTTCTCTTATGTATTGTTATGTGCCCATCAGCAGTAACATTAACTATCAGTTTTGTTATGAGGCCTGTCATCTTTCAGACTGCTTTGCTGTAGCTCCCCTAATACTTAACTCTGCTCAGCTCCCAGTACTATTTTAAAAAGGCCACATGACCTCATTAAAGGCAGTAAACGTTTTGGTACTTAATAAAGATCTGATTTGGGGTCTACCAAAATCAGCAAACTTCAGCTGATTTCAGTGGGGGTAGAAACAAGTCCTAGAAACAATTAATTACCACATCAGTCAGTGGAAAAGGTGAATGTATGGAGAAAGTGAATTTATCATGGTGAACCTCACCGTTTTTGAAGTTAATTCCCCAGTCAATTTTTGTAATTTATTACCCAGAGGATGAGCATCAAAACCACAAAAATGTATTCAGTATCAGTCTTAATCAACAGTATTTACATGGACTGTATTCTCCCCTCAGAAATTAGTTCCTTAAGTATAATGAACGTAAGATCTGGGGCGAGGTATGCAGGGTTTGGTAAATTTTGTAGGTAAAATTCCCAGTGACATCCATGTGCATGCTTCTGAAAGCAACATTTGGCTCAATGGCTTCTTTACATTGTTGACATACTAGGAGATGTGCTTCACTGGAGAAGAATGACAACCATCTGAGCATACTCTGTAACATCAGGAATAAAGTTTATCTTCTGGGACCCCATAGTTTAGCTTAGCACTAGAAATGTATAGCACCAAAAAAGGCATTCCGAGACAGCTATATTTAACAGAAAATCGGTCTTAGTACCAGAAGCAATCATGACATAAAGAGTTGCACTGGGTTACTAATGGCATTTTGGACATCTTTTTAGCTTTCTATTCTTGTAGTTTCTCTAATTTTAGATGATGTTTGAAAAGGCAACTTAATTTTTACTCTATTTTAGTTCTTTTATAAATATTTGCTTTATATTTGAAATAGAACAAAACAGCCATAGCCAAGAAGAATATTTTTCCAAAGGCCATTCTGTTAGTATCACAGGATCACATTGGTATTCTGCTCAGGAAGAAGCTTAAGGACACATTGGTAAGCTTGTGAAATAGGGAGAGGGCAGATATATGTATTGGGAAATCCAAACTCCATTGAAATATAGGACAGTTGTTTGTTGACTTAATGGAGCCAAGATTTCACCCACTTTGGATCTCTGGTACTTTTACCTCAGCAGCATTTTGTGTCAGACAATCCATCAAGTAGAACTGACATTGACCATAAAGTTAGACATTCTCTACCACTCTTTCAGGGTCAATAGCACACTACAATAGTTGCAACAATGCAAAGGTAAACCTCCAAGGCCACAACCCACTTATGCACAAGTAAGTAGTTTGTGGACTGCAGTCCAAACCCATTATCTTATTACCTGTAACCCTCTCTACTAAAAGAAAAATGTTCTACTGTGAATGCTCAGTTGCTTGCTGCCTGTTTTCTCAGAAGCTGCTCTTATGAAATAGCTTATACTTGGATTATTTCCTGCTGCTGTCAATTACAGTGTGATGATTATATCAGATATTTGGGTGAAATTCCAGCCTTACCAAAGTCAATGGCAAAACTCCCATTAATTTCAGTGAGGCCAGAATTTTACCCCTTAGCACCATTATTGGGATTGTGAGAAAAAAGAACCTGTGAACCTCTTTGATAATAGCAAAAGTTCATTAACTTATAGCGACAGAAGACAAAATAATCCACATTATCAACTTGTTTTAGCAACTTTAGAAAAGTAACAGATAGAATAACATATATACCCGTTATAATAAATTGCAGCTGTATTACAGAAATATAAATTAATTTACAAGTACTAGACTGTTTGGAAAGCATACCACATAAGTTGTACAAGTTACAAAGTGCATAGTTATTATAACTCTAATATTGCTGAACCTCAACTTTGGTTTTAAGGTTTCCTTTTCTTGCCAACTCTGAATTATTTTGAAGTCTGAAGAAATGCAAAGAAGTAACACTGGGTTTTAACATTCGGCATGCTGGCCCCGGTGGGCCTAGTTTGCCCCAGCTGACCAGAGACACAGCGGGACATCTGTTTACGGCTTGCCAGATGTGTTCCTGGTTCCTACCCCAGCCGGGTAGTAGCCAGACAGGAAATGTGGGTCCAGTATGAACTAGGCCCACAGTCCGTGCCCATCTCCTACCTGGCTAGGGCAGACGAGCCGGCTGGGAATGTCTGTTCACAGCCCCAGCTCATCCCTGTGTGAAGGGTTGCCATAGCACCCAGCCGTGGCTGCCTGTAATTAGCAGCCATAGCTGCCCATCATAGTGAGGGGGCGGGGCAACATCAGGAATGCAGCCAAGCGACTTCATGTCACTACTTGGCCCTCCCTCCCCAACTGGGAGCGTTCCCGGCCAGGGTGGGAGAGACGTTATCACTGCTCATGATCCCATTATCACTGTTCCCTCTACCCTCCAGAAAAGTCCAGTCAGGTAAAACAGGAATGTAGTTTGAATCTGATCCTGCAGTCATAAAACCACACACTCCCCTCTGATGAAATTGATCAAATGTTCAGATCATAGTTAACTTTTTTAAGCCTTCCAGGTAGGGGTAGGTGAGGCATAGGCTGTGTGCTGGGTTCACTGCACAAGGATGAATTTCACTCATTTAGAGTGTTTGACTGAAAAGAATGGCAGGATCAGACCCAGGGAAAACTGCTACATTTGAATTGTTCTTAAAGTAAAAATTACAAAAGTTGCAAACGTTATTTTCTTATGTACTGATGCCAATTAACATTACAGGCACATTCTTCTTTGTAAGCTCTTTTTTTCAGACAAAAAATGACACCCACAGAAATACCTGAATAGCTATAGTATAATCTGTGAATGATGTTCAATAAGTGAATGCAGGATTACGGGTATTTGAAGAACAGCTATTTCATTTGACATATTACAGCCATATTACTGGCTCTTTTGCCAATACATGGTGCAGCCACATGTGCTGGGCATGCCTGATCCCTCAAGCGCCCCATGGCGGGCAAACGCAGCTGCCACATGTGGGGCTAGCACGGAGAACAGGGCAGACAGTTGGTCTCCATGCTAGCCATGGAGATCAGGAGCTAGATCTAGAACCATTAACCCCCCACCCCTGTGGGGAAGCTGGCTGGGTTGCTGTCGGTCGGAGGACCCACCACACCCTGGGGCAGGCAGAGGTGCCTGCCACCTGCGCAGAGACCAGGTCACGCCCTGGAGCAGGCAGAGGTGCCAGTCACATACAATTGGCCCTTAGCCTGGGCTGTGTCCATGGAGATTTGCCGAGGACACAGTCCGGGCTAGCCACCTACCTGCCTTGGGGCAGCCCCAGGCTAACATCTGGCACCATGTAAACACATGTGCTGGTGTGTCCCGGGCCAAAGCAGGCCACCGTCATGTGTGTTTTTACTAGGGCTACAACCTGATTAGAAATTTTAGTTGATTAGTCGATCAAGCCTTTTTGGTGATTAATTGATTAATTATTTGATTAAAATTTGCATATATTTACATAAATAGACATACATATGCATATATTTGCCTAATTTATGTGTGTTGGGTAAACTTGCCTTCCGCTGGACCTTGAACTACGGACTCAGAACTATGGACTGTCAGAAGGTCCTGGCAGCTAACTGATTAATCGGGGGGACACATTTTAATTGGTTTTAGACAGTTTAATTGATTAATCCAGTTTTATTAATTGATTAATGGTTGCATCCATAGTTTTTACCCACCGATTAGGAACCTAATTCATGTTGGTGAACAGTGACTAACTAATCTGTATGGATAGTGCTTCGAAAAACGAGCATAGTTCCGTTTTATTTACGTTTCTATGTATCTATCTCTATATACAAGCATCACTGATGCTAACAACAGGAGTACACTGAACTCTTAAAATTACCATAAACTAATTTTTCATGCATACTAAAAGAAGAAACTTCCATAGGACTTGATCCTACAATTTTTCTTGCACAAATGGTTCTTATTGCTGCTAGTTCTATTGCCTATTCAGGAACTGAAACTCCACTTTGATGGGACCACTCAAGTAAGTGGTTTTTGAATTGCAGGCTATACCTCTTGTACAATATATGAGTATTATAGATTTTCATTTTTAAAACTCAGGTTAAATTATGGTGTAGATTCCAGTGACCATTCTCTGGTATTTCAAAGGGAAGTCAGGATTAAAATTTCAATGTCCTTTCATGTGCCTGTAATAGCAAATAGAACATCATTTTTAGGAAGTTACCTTTTCCTAATCTAAAATATAAGCTTATCCTTCTTTACATGCCAATGGTTTGGAATGGAGCTTTTTCTCATTATGAACTGAAAAAGGCTAACTGAAATTGTACAATACCTTGCAAGCTTATTATACCAATGCATACAAAAAGGAAAACAAAGTTATTACAATATATATACATAATATGTGCAAAATTCAATATACAAGCTTCTGTTACTCAGTCATTTTACTGAAGATAATGTAAATGTATGTCAGTTTATTTAAACCAATATAAGTAGTTTGATGTCACCCCTGGAAAACACATATTGTCTGAACAAGACCCTCCATAGCTAGGAGGGCAAGCAGAACACGGCACTCCTACTTTATATGGTGCCTCGCCAATCCAGTTGCCCCTGAGAATAAAAAGTAATAAATATATTTAGTACTTAAAGGAGTAAACTCCAAGCATCCCTCAATAAGCAGAACTAAATATAGATGCTTTCTTGCCCAGAATAGATTTTAAATTCTTTTCACAATTTTCATTAGTGACAGACACTATTTTAGGAATTGCCTTTGCAACTTTTCTCTTTAGAAAAAGAAAGCAACAAACACTCTGGCTGTTTTTAAATGGAATGCGCCCACTCAGGTCCATCCATCCCCCACTCATCTGAGCGCCCATCTGAATGTGGAGTGGGCGGGCGCACACTCCCATGACCCTCGCATGCCCAGCTCATGCTCCCATATGGAGCATCAGGGGAAAATCCAGGATGCTCTGTGTGGGGACAGGAGTGGGTGGTGCTTGGTTAGGGGTGGACACCCAACTTACACCCATCGCGGCCCATGTAAATTCCACCCCCCTCACCAGACATGCATTGACACTCCTCGCGGTGCACATGGACCCACCCCTATTATTATTATTATTATTATTATTATTATTATTAATTAGCATTTATATAGCGCCAGTGATGTACTTGGTACTTTACAAAAAACAAGATAAACACGGTTCCTGCCTGAGAGCTTACAATCTAAAGACAGGGGGAGGGGAGACAGGAAAGGGGGAACAGATGGAGAGACAAGGGATGCAACATTCATGAGGATGCGAGAACTCAGGTACACGTTCTTGTCTTGGTTACAGTAAATTGGGAGTATACAGATAACAGGTGGGGGATAATCCTGGGTGGGGATGATTAGCAGGAGTTAGGAAGGGTGGAGTGGAAGAGGTGGGTTTTGAGGAGGGACTTGAAGGTGTGGAGGGTGGGAGCAAGGTGGATGAGGGCAGGGAGGGAGTTCCAGGCATATGGGGCAGCAAGGGAGAAGGGACAAAGGCAGTTGGGGGAGCAGGGGAGGCATGGGAGGGTGAGGGAGCATGGCTAGGTCTTCACCCTAGCCATGCCTGTAGCAGGGAGCAGTCCTATGGGGCTGCTGCCCCTTTAAGAAGGGGCCTGTGTGGGCCAGCCAGAGGGCTGAGTGTAAACAGGGGTGTGGCAGAGCCATCCCCAGAGCTAGGAATCAGCTTGTGGGGAGCACAGTCTAAGAAACCCGGTGACAGAGTGGGCAAGTTACTGGCCCTTTAAGGCAGAAAAGTAGAAGTCTGGCCACTCCCACTCTCCTGTGTATAAGAAGAGAGCAAGGTAGAGAGGAGAGAGTCTCTGCCAGGGAGCCGAAGGAGCAACATCTGCCTGAGAAAGCCTTCCTGCTCTATGCTCTTCAGGGTGCTGAAGATTAGAGAACCAGAGGGACCCAGGCAAGTGGGAGAGGCTTTGCCCAGGAGGGAATCCTCTTACCTGGGGAATGCTTGGCCAGGGCCTGGGGGTTTAAGGCCTGGCTGGATGGACTTTGGTAGGCTGAGATTGTGTTGCGCCTGAGTCTGCAGAGAGTGACCTGGGCCTGCAGGGTGGAGGTGACTGAGCCGGCAGCCCCAGGTACTGAGGACATGGGTTGTGTCCAATAAAGCACTGTGAATTAAAACCCTCTGGGCTGTGTGGTGTTTTCTGAGAGGGTACCCCCTTCTTGGAATAGGGGAATTCAGCCAAGGTTCGAGGCTGAAATGGCGTAGCAGGGGATGAGTTAATTCCCCAGAGTGCAACCCTAGCATCCCGTGTGGCCCTGGATGGACCCCCTGCTACAATGCCCATTTTAAAATGGCATCTATCTTTAAAATACTCCAACTCCTCCTTCCTTCCTCTCTCTGTTGGTGTTCCCCAAGGCTCTGTACTTGTCCCTCTCCTCTTCTCCATCTACACCCTATCCCTAGGCAAACTCATTGCCTCCCATGACTTCCAATATCACGTCTACACTGTTGACACTCAACTCTATCGCTCTACTCCCTCTCTTTCTCCATCTATTCAAGCTCGCCTCACTAATTGTCTCTCTGACATCTCTACCTGGATGTCTCAAAGTCAATCCAAGCACAACATAGCTAAAAGTGAACTCCTTATCTTCCCCCCTCATTCTTCCTCTCCCTCTTCCCTCTTCCTCTCCCTCATCGATGGGGTCACCATCCTTCCCGCCCCCCAAGTTCATAGCTTAGGCTTCATCTTCGACTCACCCCTTTCTTTTAAACCCTACATTGACTCTGCTGCCAAATCCTGTCGCTTCTCCCTCCATAACATTGCTAAGATTCGCCCTTTTCTCTCTGTCTTCTCTGCCAAAACCCTTGTTCATGCCCTGGTCATCTCTCGCCTCAGTTACTGTAACCTCCTTCTCACTGGCCTCCCCCACTCTCCCCTTTCTCCCCTTATCTCCATCCAAAACTCTGCTGCCAGGGACACCCATCTTGCCCATTGCCTCGACCATGTGCAGCCCCTCCTCTCCTCTATTCACTGGCTCCCCCTTCCTGAATGAATCTTGCACAAACTCCTAGTCTTCACCTATAAAGCTCTTCACAACCTTGCTTCCCCCTACCTCTTTGCATTAATTTCCCTCTGTACTCCAGTCCATGAACTCCGCTCCTCCTCTGTCCCCTCTCTCGCCCTCCCTCACCTCCCTTGCTCCCCTAACCGCCTTTGTCCCTTCCCCCTAGCGTCCCCCCATGCCTGGAACTCCCTCCCTACCCACATCCGCCTCGCCCCCTCCATTTGTACCTTCAGATCCCTCCTTAAGATCCACCTCTTCTGCTCTGCCCTCCCCAATTTCTCACTCCCCTCACCTAACTCCTGCTGATACCCTCCATTCAGTCCAATCTGTTGCCTGAGGTCTGTGTACTCATATCCTCACCACTAGAGGTGGGACCCCGGGCCCATTACCGGCTACCGGATTTACCGGTTACCGGTTCTCTGAAAACCGGATTCCCGGATTAAATCCGGTATACCGGTACCGGATTTATTTCATTGATTTCAATGGGGCGCTGTGTCCCCATTGAAATCAATGAAATAAATTAATTCCC
>QEPC01004523.1:596800-615343 GCA_003113815.1 Sphenodon punctatus
TTTATGTGGGACCTTATCAAAAGCTTTCTGGAAATCCAGGTACACTATATCTGCTGGGTCTCCCCTGTCCACATGCTTGTTTACGCCCTCAAAGAATTCCAAGAGATTAGTGAGGCATGACTTCCCTTTGCTAAATCCATGCTGACTCTTTGCCATTAAGCCATGTTTATCAATATGCCCAGTGATTCTGTTCTTAATGATAGTTTCCCACATTTTGCCCAGCACAGACATCAAGCTTACCGGTCTGTAGTTTCCAGGATCACCTCTGGAACCCTTTTAAAATATTTGGGGCTACATTTGCCACCCTCCAGTCCTCATGTACGGTGGCAGATGCCAACATTAAATTACAAATTACTACTAGTAGATTTGCAATTTCACATTTGAGTTCCTTCAGAACTCTGGAGTGAATACGATCTGGCCCTGGTGATTTGTTCGTATTAAGCTTGTCAATTTGCTCTAGAACCTCCTCCAGGGTCATGCTTATTTGTGACAGTTCATCCAATTCATCATCTACAAACTAGGGTTCCAGTGTGGGTATCTCCCCAACATCCTCCACAGTGAAGACTGAAGCAAAGAACTCGTTTAGCTTCTCTGCAATGTCCTTGTCCTTCCTGAGTGCCCCTTTTACTCCCTGGTCATCAAATGGCCCAACCAACTCCCTAGCAGGCTTCTTGCCTCTGATATACTTGAAAAGGGTTTTATTATTTGTTTTTGCCTATTTAGCAAGTCTCCTTTCAAATTCTTTCTTCGCCTGCCTTATTAGCACCTTAGAGTTACGTTGCCATTGTTTATGCTCGTTTGTATTTTCCTCATTGGGACTAGCTTTCCATTTCTTACAGGATGCCTTTTTGGCTCGAATAGCCTCCTTTGCATCTCCATTTAGCCACAGTGGTAGACATTTAGTCCTCCTGCTACCTTTTTTAACTTGTGGGATGCATGCAATCTGGACTTCCAAGATGGTGCTTTTCAACAGCCTCCATGCCTCTTGCAAATTCCTTTCAACTGTGCCGTTTAGTTTCTTTCTAACTAGCTTCCTCATTTTGGCATAGTCTCCCTTTTTAAAGTTAAAAGCCAGTGTTGTACTTTTAATTAACGTTCTCCCTCCAGCAACAATGTCAAATTTGATTATATTATGATCGTTATTGCCTAGTGGCTCAGCCACAGTTACTCCTTGTACTAGTTCCTGTGTGCCACTTAGGACTAGATCTAAAGTAGCTCCTCCCCTCATTGGTTCTGGAACCAATTGCTCTAAAAAGCAGTCATTTATGGCATCCAGAAATTTTACCTCCATATCCCGCCCCGAGACGGCATTCACCCAGTCAATATTGGGGTAGCTGAAGGGGGTTTTCAGATGTGACAGGGCTGGTTGGCCCCGTCACGAAAACAATAAAGTCATCCCCCGCCGGGATGACCCTGTCACACCCTAACAGACGTGCTGGGGTCGTCCCGGTGGGGAATTGGGGAGGGGGCAGGGCCGCGTGGTGCAACGTGCGGCCGCATGGCCCCGCCCCCTCCACGGTCCCCGCCACCCGCCCCATGGGAGACGGGTGGGCGGCAGGGCCAATGCAGCCGCAGCGTCTGGTTGAATCCGCCACGGCCTGGAATCCCGCCGGTGCTTCCGGGCGGTGGCGACTGACCAGACATTACTTTTCTTTGATCCCCACCGGGGATCACTTTCACCACGCTTCCTGGGGAAATGGTGCAGCGAGTCCGGGAAGCGTGGTTGAAACTGACCCCATGTGGGGATTGAGCGTGGCGAACATCTGGCGGCTGCCAAACAGACATGCGAGTCACAGTGACCACAGGTGGGTATTCACCGTGGTTCACTGTGATCTCGTAATGTCTGAAAATACCCGAAGTCACCCATTATTATTACGTTCCCAGTTTTAGTAGCCTGTTTAATCTCTGTTAGCATTACATAATCAATCTCTCTATTCTGGTCAGGGTGGCAATAGTATAGCTCCATTGCTATACTCTTCTGCTTGATACCTAGAATTTCAATCCATAGGGATTCGAGGGAACAGTTTGCATCCTGTAAAAATTTTATTTACTTGTCTCAATGCTGTCCTTAACTTACAGAGCCACCCCACCACCAACACGATCTCCTCTGTCCTTTCGATCGATATATTCTGTACCCTGGTATTACAGTGTCCCATTGGTTATTTACATCCCACCAGGTCTCTGTGATGTCTATAAAGTCTAGCTCTTCATTTAGCGCTATAAACTCTAATTCTCCCATCTTACTTTTTAGACGTCTAGCATTAGCATATAAGTCCTGGAGCACGGACCATGTCTATTCCATTACTTTGTAAAGCGCCATGTACATTGCTGGCGCTAAATAAATGCTTGATGATGATGATGATAAAAGATCTGATTTACATAAACATGGTAAATCTTCCTACACATGGTTTTGGGAGAAAAGAACCCCTTTTCTTCATTGCTCAGTTTTTTAATTTTTATTTTCATGCAGAAAATGGGGATATTTAAGGATTTTGCCACAAGAATCTATCTGGTCTGAAATTATGTTTGTTATAGAACACAGAGAGTGCAGCCACACGAGCTGTGGAGGGCTCGATCCCTGCATGGTCCTATGGTAGGCAAGCGCAGCTGCCACCCTGCAGGGGCAGCATGGGGAGCTGGATAGACAGTCAGCCCCCTATGGGGCAGCCAGGCATGAAGGCCTCTGACAGATCTCGCACTACAGCTAGAGCGGGTCGAGGCAGCAGCCACACGAGCGGGTGTACAGCCCGGCCCAGCCCCACCTCCTTCCTCTGGACTGACCAAAATCCTGCCCCTGTCTGTGATGTGACTGCATGTAATGAGCAACAGCGCCCAACACTAAAAGGAACCCGGCTACCATGCCTTGGGCAGCTTTACCCCATTTTGGGAAAGGCTGCTACACACTGTGTCCTCGGGCCTTTTTCCAAGGATGCATGGCATAGCAGCCAGCTGCTTGCCCTGCCATGTGCCAGGGGGGAACATCTGGCAGCCACCAGCCACATTTTGCACTGCATCATGTGGCATGGCTTCCCAGAGTTGGTTAAGGCTGCCCAAGGTGTGGTAGCCTGCCCAAGAAGTCTCATGTGGCTGCACCCATAGTCTGAACCCATAATAGTTTGCTCATTGGTAGAGCTTTAAATTATATTAGATTTATTACTCATGGGTATTATTTATCTTTTTGGTAGCCCTCCAAATAACTGAATAATAACTATAACCAGAACAAGTATCCACATATCCATTTTTGAGGGTATTTTACTTTGTTTTTTTCAGTATTTTCAGCTACACCGTTTTCTGCAATTAATTACATATGCACAATAGTTCTAATATTGCCAAAATGATGTAATTGAAATAACAAAATGACTCAAAAACCAAAATAACTGAAGTAGACAAAACTGAGGAGGGGACCTAACCCCAATAACCAAACGAGAAACAAACTGGGTAGCTGTTATTGGCCGTTTCTAAATAGGCAATCTGTGTATACGGCCACCGGTGGGTGGGTGGATGGGTGTGTGACAGGTGTGAGCCCGTGTAAACATCACAGGTGATGGGTGTTTGTGTGTTCGTGCTACCGTCGCACACCCACCCACACCCACTTCCACCCATGGAACCCTCCAACAGAACGGAGGATGCTCCATGGGTGGAGGTGGGTGTGGGTAGGTGTAGGTGAGTGGGTGTCCATGTAAACGGGTACCCACCCACCTACACCCGCCGTGCCGAAACACCCCCTCACCCCCATCTGTGTAAAAAGGGTCATTGTCTACTTTGCAATTTTTTCACTTCAGGAAAGGTAAATTTGACAGCTTTGCTCTGTTTTTTTAATATTCTTTCCAGCTTGACTAATAAGAAATTGGAAGGTGAAGCATTGTTAGGATCTCTGAAAAAAAAAGAACTATTGATGCATTATATGGAGGGATGATGATGCTAGAATCTGTTCATAGGCAGGGGAGAATGTGGCACTTGTTTTAAGGTGATGGCTAGAGAAAGAGCATAGGATTAGGCAGGCACCTGCTAGGGAGGTATGGGCCTAGAGTGGGGTGGAAACTAGTAATGACCCAGACTCCTAGATGCTTATACAAATCTCTGGATATTTAGAGACGTGTGCATCACTAGCAACTCTGAGGTAAACACATACAGATACAGCTAATTTTCATATTAAATATCTTTTTTGACTAAGTAAGTAACTTTCTTCTAGCTTGTGTGACATGCTACAGGCCTGAGTAATGTTGCTATTTGTGAAGCATTTTCTCATCACTCCCTTCCCAGCCAGTAAAGCTGGATCAAAAGCCTTTCTTTGGGATGCGCTGTGAAATAAATAGAAAGTCTCTCAGATGCTTTACTCATTCCTATTCCTGTTCCAAGCTGGGCACAACACAACAGACTGCACAAACAGGGAAATATGCTAGCTTGGTAACAGATACTGTAATCTGGAGGGAGTGCAACAAGTTGAATGCTGATAGTTTTTCTTGGCTTCATTTACTATATCAAGCGTGATCAACAAAGCTATATTTGTGAGTACATCAGTTAAAACTAAATATGAACCCAGCACAGATTTATAAACAACTCTTCTCAACACTTTTTTGAGATCCAAAACACCAATTAGCTTGTGAACTTCCTGGCAGTTTGCAGCATGGTATGTATTGATAGGAAACTTGCTAAATTTCTTTTTGGATAATTATATTCTACCCCCTATCAATTCTGTAGTTTCAAATGGTTCTGATTTCTCCACTTTCTTCTTTAAAGTATTGTATGCTTAGCTTCACGTTTTATATGTTGTATTGATTAACAAAGAGATTCTTGCATATACCTTGCATCCACACCATCCTAACACAAGACATTCTTAATGTATATGGGGTGTCTCTTTAGGAACATAGGAACTGGCATACACCACACAAGACCATTGGTCCATGTTGTCCCATATTCTTTGTGTGAAAAGGAAAAGTATCAAGTACCTCAGAGGACAGGGCCAGACAAGGAACCCATCATAGGTAAACATAGAAAAACTTGTTCATAGGTGACATTTATTCCTAATTGAAACTATTCCCAATT
This sequence comes from Sphenodon punctatus, assembly GCA_003113815.1. Classification (NCBI taxonomy): domain Eukaryota; kingdom Metazoa; phylum Chordata; class Lepidosauria; order Sphenodontia; family Sphenodontidae; genus Sphenodon; species Sphenodon punctatus. The sequence continues at coordinate 601,847 of QEPC01004523.1, forward strand.
GAAATTTATTCCCAGTTCCCATTTTAGGTTACTCAGTTACTGGTTCCTGCACATCGCTAGCACTGTATAAATAATTAATAATAATATTAATAACAATTGACTGGTTACTTACAGTGCCACCATGCGTGATTAGCATGGCACTTTCAAACTATAATCTCTGCCCTGAGTAGCTTACAGACTGAGGCTTCAGTTCTATAATGGGACTACTTACATAACTGCAACTTGGCATGAGTAACAACTGAAGAATAATATGGTCAGCCCCCCACTTGCTCCTTCCAAATGTCACTCCCTCTTTACTTTTAAAAAGCACCTGAACACTTATTTATTCTCCAGGTGCTTTTAGGATCCCCTCCCCCCATGTATTCTGTCTCCCTCTTAACCTTCCCCTTTTAAATTGTTTTAAAAGGGATTTTATATTGTTTTATATTACTGTACTTTATGTTTGTGAAGCACTATGAGTGCTTTAAAAATAAAATCATTATTACTATGCCCTGCCCACAGTTGGTTGAAGAAGCCCCAGAAGCTCCTGTATCCTCCTTGACAGAGTTGGGGCTGTTCAGTGTTGCCGAACAGCTGAACCATGACAGCCCTGGACCTCATCAAAGATAATCCCATCCTGAGCAATGGCTGAAGAAGTGGGGTGGAAACAGGGTCTGGCGTGGAGCTGGCATCATTTTGCACTGACTCTTTTGAATAACCTCTCCCAAGCTTCTGGAGTCAAGGGGCAGGATTTCCAGGTCAAGCTTGAGCCTTAAGATGTCTGTTTTTTATTTTTATTTTATGTTTTACAAATTAAGCACAGGGGTTAAGGGATAGAGTAATAGAAGATAACTCAATAGGATTTCATTTGACACATATCTTGTTACTCCCCTTCTTTTTTTTTACGTAGTAAATGCACAGGCAGGCATGCTGTATCAATGTAAATAGAAGTAAAAGACAACAACTTACTTTGGGGCATAGTTGCATACCAAGTAAACAGCTCGTCGCCAAACAGACCCCCAAACATTCATATTGTGGCATGTGTGGATTGCACAGCCTATCCGATTGGAAGTGGCCCAAACAATCTGCATGAATAATCATTGATGTCAAAATTGGACAACAGGAGAAGCCAAAACTGAAAAGCAATACCAGGGATGTGCGAATGTGGTCTGGACGTTCGGGGTTCATCCCAAACTCAGCAAGAGTTTGGCCAAACAGAATGCCAAAACCCCCGAACAGTTCGGCCGCGTTCAGCCGGATGAGTTCTGGTGGGACAAAACCTGGCTGCGACTGGCCCAGGGGGGGCGGGGTCAGCTGACGAGGGGTGGAGAGGTTTGGACTAGCAACCAGTCTGCCCAATCACCATCCCTCTTTTCCTCAGACCACTAGCTTGGCAGTCTCCGATTGGCCACAGGCTAGACTTTATAGAGCCAATGGGGCTTGTGGTAAGGCGGGCGCAGTAAGTAACAAAAAGTCATTGTCCTCCCCCCCACCCTTCCACATCATTATGAGCTAGCCACTGATCCTGTCAGCAGCATTTTCAGAACTCTCCCTCTCCCAGCAGTTTGTGTTCCTCCCAATCCATTGCCATCCTCCTCCTATTTCACCCATTTCCACACATTTACCTACATAGTTTCATTTATTTAGATTAGATTAGATTAGATTAGATAGATTTATGTGTTATACCCGGCATCAAGAAGCAGCCATTCCAGCCCCAGGTCCCACCTTCAGGGTTCTGGGGCCGTCATTCCACTCATGGGGAGCTGTCATTCCATGGTATCAAGAAGCAGCCACTCCAGCCCCAGGACCCACCCTCAGCGTTCTGGGGCTTATGTTACAGGCAGGGAGGAGTGTCATTCCATGTCATCAAGAAGCAGCCAATCTAGTCCCAGGACCCACCATCAGGGTTCTGGGGCTGTCATTCTGCACACGGGGAACTGTCATTCCACTGCATCAAGCCAGCCACTCCAGCTCCAGGACTCACTGTCAGGGTTCTGTGGCCTACGTTCCAGGCAGGGAGGGCTGTTGTTTCACTTCACTGTCCGCAAATGCTCCACCGATGCCAGCCAGCCTGCAACATGCGGCCAAGTAAGGGTGCCAGAAACCGAGCCCTGGCCGGGCCTCTGCCTCTGCTCCACCAATGCCATCCAGCCTGCAATGCCCAACCAAGTAGGGGTGCCAGCCACAGTTACTGTGCCCTGGCAACCCAGTATCTGCTGCTGGTGCTGGTACTGCACACCAGCCATTTGCTCCTCCCTCTTGTAGATGGGCATAGCTTGGATGAGTGTGCCGGCAGGCAGGAGCTGGGTGTCCACGAGATTCACCACCGGGCAAGACTTTCCCAATTTGCAGTAGAGCTTCTTGAGATCAGTTGAGTACAATGCCAGGCCAAGTAGGGGTGCCAGCCACCAAGCCCTGGCTGGGTCTCTGCCACTGCTCCACCGATGCCTGGCAGCCTGAAACGCCTGGCTTCTGATGCTGCTGGGTCTCAGACAGACAGCCACACCCCCATGGGCACCCCTGGGGGCCAAGCACCGAACCCTGGCCGGGCCTCTGCCACTGCTCCACCAATGCCTGGCAGCCTGAAATGCCTGGCCTCTGTTGCCTCTGAGTCTCAAACAGAAAGCCATGCCCCCATGGGCACCCCTGGTGGCCAAGCACTGAGCCTGCCTGTTCGGGCCACCTGGGGGACCAAGCCCCAAGCCTTCCCGGTCTCTGATGCTGCTGTGTCTCCAATGGTCTGACATGCCCCCACGGGCACCCCTGGAGCACCCCAAGTCTCCAGGTGAGTCCGAACTTTCAGAACATTTGGGGAGGTCCGAACTCCGCAGGACCGAACCCATGAACCCGAACTAAGTTTTTAGTCCAAACGTCTGAACATCTGAACATCCGAAATCCAGTCTGTTCGCACATCCCTTAGCAATAACATCACAAGGAAATCCAGCTTTGCTTTGTAAATTGGTCAAGGAAGAATAGAACTCAGCTAACCTGTGTATAATGTGTGCACATGGGCCCGTAGCATCTCAGAGGGCATCTGGGATTGCAGTCCTGGGGATATGGGAAAGCATAGTCTTTCACTTCATCATACCATGGCTTTACCAGCTGGAGAATTGATCGATACCTAGATGTATTTAATGTCAGATGGAAAGGGGGAAACAGTTAATTTTCAGAACTATCAGTGTTAGGAAAGCCTGCTTGGCATGCACTGGATATAGTGCAGTCTATTAAAAAGTACCTTTTCTAAGGAGACCTGAAGTCTTTGTTTGCATTAATAGTAACTACCGTTTATTGAGTCTCATCTTCCTGAACTGAATATAATTTTTTTCATACTGTAGAAAAATCTTAAGTTGGTACTATCATATATGCTAAAAGATTTGTCAATGTCACTACTCAGATGTGCTCAGTTGGTATTCCATTTTAATTAGACAAAAAGTTGGGGTTTTTAAAACATAATAGCTGCCTACCTTCCAGTTCTTAAAGACAGATTTTGGCCCAGGAATCTCAGTAAGTAGGAAGGTCCATGATCCCAAATGCATGTAGCTGCCCATGCCTCTGCAGACTTGGCAAGAGTTTCATCCCAAATCTGGCAAAATAAAAATTCTTTAGCATAAGTATAGGAATATAAATTGCAATGAAGTAATTTTTGTCCTCCCAACTTCATTGCTTCCTGTCAGATGGGCAATCTGTGCTTAACATAATTATATATATATATAAACATGGTCTTACTAAGAATAGAATACATATTCTATAACTATGTATATATAGACCTATATGTTAAGTCTTACTAAGAACACAATACAGTAGAGGCCTAACACCTCAACAGGACCATAAATCCAACACAATCAATAAGATAATTATTGTACTTCAAACCAGAGCATGCCACCAGGATCTGCTTTCAGAAGGGACCGCATGATGTATCAGGTTGTTTTCAAACGTGATGACATCATGGTTTAACCCACTTTTGTATGGGTTAAACAGAGTGCTGCCATCACGTTCAAATAGTTACCAGATGTTGGCATGGTCTGGTTCCTGACCATGGTGGGGGCTAGCCCAGGCTGCAACTCAGGGATATCCCTGAGTCAAATCCTGGGCTAGCCTCCACCACTGTCAGGAAACGGCTGCTGGACCCAGAGAAAAGTGAGCAATCACATCTGATAGCCTGCTTTACTTACCACAGTCCAGAGTGGTGGGGAGCCAGGTGCCATGGTGGTCGTCATTGGCCGCCATGACCACCCATCAGCTGGAGGCAGGCTCCTTCACACAGCACAGGGGCAGGAACCAGTGGATACACATCCGTGCATCTCCCTGGCCTGACCGCTGTTGTGTTTGTTTGCGGTCTGCAAGGACCCCTATGGGAGTGATGGCTCCCACCACCACCCGTGTAAGTCCTTCTGAAAGCACCCACAGATATCCTATCTCGTGTAAGAAAAGTATCTTAATCTCCCCAAGGTAACTCTTTGTGGGGTCATGATCTATGTGTGGAGGTGGGCGAGTGGGTAATTTGGCAGATGGCAGCCAACTGCTGAGCTTGCTTTGGGTGTTTTTAAATGAGACAGCTCCACACATAGCCCCCCACCATCCACATGAAAGTCACTCAATTGAAGTTGGTGTGTGAGGAGGCATGGTCCTGTGATCCAGGCACCGGCCACCCAGTCCCTGCACAGAGCACTCCTGGGAAATCCAGAGTGCCCCATGTGGGGACAGGGTGGCCAGTGTGTGGATGGGGCAGTCATTGTGAAGTGCTCCCCATGCTCGTCCTGTGCATGGACACCCCACATGCACCCCACGTACTGGCTACAGACCCCCCTCCCTCCCACTCTCATGTAAAAATACCATCTGTGTGAGAGCGAAGTCAAGGAGATACCCACTGTCCAGAAATATGCACAGGAAAGGAAAATATAGATGTGGGCTGGGCTCTAACACCTATTCCACAGGCACATTGGGAATAGCAAAAATCTGCAAGCAGAGGCAGTACCTGGTAGCATGGATCTTTCGGAACCATGTTGTCAGGAAAAAGTGAGACATTAGGGGTGTGCGGGAGAGACCTCATTTGTTTTCATTTCCCCTTTCATTTTCAAAATTCATTCATTTTCATTTAAACCTCATTAGTTTGGGTTTTACTTTTGTTTCCCATTGAAATCAATGAGAATCACTTGGCAGGACTTCCATGCCTTTAAATAGTGGTTTTATTATCCTTCTATGATACTTTTTCTCCCTCAAACTTGCACAGTCTGTCCCAGGGGGGCAGAAACATCAGAAAGAAACTGGCATGCAGCAGATGTGCCAGAGGACAGAACCAACACCGGTAGGCAGTTGGCGCCAGGCACTGAAGCTACAGGCACTAGCATAGGAGAAGATGGTGGTGTCCCAATTCTGACAATGCTTCAGGTGGCACAGAATGCCCCCAGGAGGCAGAATATCAGACCGAGATTGGCAGACAGCAATCAGGCACTGAGAAGCAGCAGGGACTGGCAAAGGAGACATGCTGTCCAAAGTATGTTGGGCTTCAACTAGCAGAAAATGCCCTGGGGGGAGGGTGACGATAAAAAAGAGAGACACATACAGTCATCACACAAACTGGCAGCAGCAGCAGCAAAAAGGCACAGGAGCAGCAGGCATTGGCTTTGGCATAGGCAGGCCCCCCAAAGTGTGGCAGGACATCAATTTGCAGGGATTACCCCAGGGAGGCAGGAGATATGTGTGAGAGAGACACACATTCTGGCAGCAGTAGCAGCAAGAGGCAGGCAGAGGAGCAGTAGGTGTGCACAGAAGGGACCTCATTAATTTTCATAAGAACATAAATAGTTGGCCAAACTGGGTCAGACCAATGGTCCATCGAGCCTAACATTCTGTCTCCAACAGTGGCCAATCTATTCCTCTTGGGAGAAGAACCCAACAGGTCACAATGGGCAATCCATTCTCTGTTGTTCCAACCCCCAACAGTAAGAGGCTACGTTCCCAAAACCTACTTGGCTAATTGCCATTAATTGACCTATCCTCCAAGAACCTATCCAATCCATTTTTAAAACCAGCTATGCAACCAGCCGTGACCACTTCCTCTAGAAGTAAGTTCCACAAGTTAATTGTGCACTGAGTGAAAAATACTTTCTCTTGTTTCTTTTATATCTGTAGCCAGTTAATTTCATGGAGTTTCCCCTTGTTCTAGTACTCTTAAGAGAGGGTAAAGAACCACTCCCTATTTACGTGTTCCACACCAGTTATGATTTTATAAACTTCTATCATATTTCATTTCCCCTTTTGTTTTCATTTTTAAGAGTTCATTTCTTTTCATTTTCATTTGTTTCCTAATTCATTTGTTTTCCATTTCCTAGTTACTAAAATGAATGGGGCTCCATTCTTTTTAGTAACTAAACAAATTGCACTCCCCTTTTAGACATGCAGGCCAAGAACCAGTATTCTAACACGAATCCCTATAGTGTTTCCCTAGGATCCATATTGTATGTGGCTGACTATGAAATCCCCTGACTCCTTCCACAGGGAGCAAACTGGGCTTGGGAAACAACTCTGAGATGAGACCTTTCAGGAAAGATTTCCCCTCCCTCAAAATCTCTTTCTTTGTCTTCTGCTGCAGAAGAAACAAGTTCTCATTATTAGAAGAAATTATCTATCTATGGGGGCGGGCGGGGGCAGAGAGGGACAGTTTTCATAAATGAATTGAACTTCCCCTGCTTATATCCCACTTGCCTTGTGACATCACTTTTATCAGCACAACAAGCAATTCTGAAGTCATAAACAGGATTGTGTAAGCCAACTAATATAAACAGCAGCAACAAAATATGCCTACAACAATGGGTACCGCCATATGAGACGTGACCTTGATTTGGGCAGCCTTTGGTCACTGTTACCATAAGATGCAGTGGCTCATGTGCCTAGCAACTGCCAGATATTTGGGCAGCTGGCTGCTATTTATTTATTTATTTATTTATTTATTTTTAAAACTTATACCCCGCCCCTCCTGCCACAGGCAGCTTGGGGTGGCTTACATCAAATAAAACAATTAAAACAATTACAAAACATTAAAAAGGAGGAAATAGAAAAAAAACAACCCCTCTACCCACTCACCCATCACCCCTCTCCCCCGCTAAATGCTTGATGGAACAGCCAGGTTTTATAACTTTTCCAAAAAGAGGGGAGGTCCGGGGCCAGCTGGGCCCCCACTGGAAGGGAGTTCCATAGGCATGGTGCGGCCACCGAGAACGTCCTCTCCTGTGTAGCCACCTGAGAAACTCGGGGGACCTCGAGCAGGGCATCCCTGGAAGACCGCAGGGGCCAATCCAGGACACGGGGACTGAGGTGGTCTCACAGATAGGCAGGGCCCTTTAGGGCTTTATAGGTTAAAACCAACACCTTGAATCGGGGCGGGAAACCACCAGCAGCCAGTGCAGAGAGTGGAGTACTGGTGTAATATGCCCTGCACCTTCCAAAAAAGGCTCAGGATGCAGGGTGTAGCAGTCTTACCTAAAGTGGGGTAAGGCTGCCCAAATCGCAGTAACATGCCACTGCTCATGGGCCCAGTCCCTATCTGGTCTCCTATTTGGAATGGTGGGGTGGGGGCAGCAGAGCTGGGTGCCCGCATGTGTGGTCGGTGCCTCAGCCCACCCTGTGAATGGTGGGATACCTGAGAGCAGCCCACCTGCACAGTTCCCCCACAGGGGGATGGACCATTGGCCCTGCTCTCCATGCTGGCCCCACAACACATGGGGATCAGAAAAACACAACAAAACAGTATGGTTAAGTGGTGGTAGGCTACAAGAGCTTATTCAGATACAAAATGTATCTTTACAACCAAACCAAAGCATAAAAACACCCAGTGAGGCAATAGAATGAAATATACACTAGTAGGGCACAAATGTAAGTTGAAGATAAGAGAACAATCATTGTAGAGGATGATTTGGCCAGTGGTGCCCACATTTGGACAATGAGCTAACAAGTTCCAAGTGAACTCAGGAATTACAGTTCAGTAAAAGTTATCTTAATCCAAGAAAAATAGTTGAGAAAATCCTTAAATCTAGAGTTTTGGAATATCTTTAAATTGTCCTTTCTCACTGCAGTCAAATAGATTATGCAAGAAAATGTGTTGTGGTTTTAACATAATCAAATAAAATGCCACCCATGAAAGCCTCTTGAGAGGAATCTTATCTACTGGAGGGAGGTAAAGCACTGGACATCTTAAAATAAAGAGAAGGACCATTAAAATGACTGAAGGTATAAAAAGGGAAGAGCCTTTATGTGAGATATTAAAAAGACCAGGATTATAGCGTGGAAAGCAGAAGAAATAGAGCATATACAGACTGTAATCCTGAACTTACTCTGGAGGACTTTAGTGTGACGGCTCTAGAGTTGTAGTTTGCAAATTGCAGCCATGGGTGTTTTTAAACAAGAGCAACCGGCGGGGGGGGTAGGGGAGAGAGGCTGTGGCGGCTGAGTGAGACGGAGTGGTGGTGGTGGGTGCCCACGCACAGGAAATGTGTGGGGAGGGCTTCACATAGGTGGCTCCCAGCAGGGTTGCCTCCTCCACGGAGGCAGCCACCCTGACCCACATGGGGCACTCTGGATTTTTTGGCAGTGCTCCACGCAGGGTCTGTGTGGCCAGTGCGTGAGTCACGGGAGCTTGCCTTCCTACACACCACAGTCACACAATCACTTGGACATGTGGATGGTGGGGGCCTTGCATGGATGCATCTCATTTAAAAACACCCCATAGCAGAAGTTGAGAATAACATAGTGAAGACCAAAGAGGTGTTACTGTTTTTTATGTCATTGAAACTCAATACAGTTCAAAGAAGATGACTGAAAGGAGGAAGAACAAAAATATTTTTTTACAGGCAGGGGGTTAAACTGCACTTCATCATTTACTAGGTGTACTATTATACTGGGGTGCGTTATTAATCTTCCTTTCAATCATATGAAATGGACGACTGCCAGAATTGGATGTATCACTGACTTGTTCTGAGACTGAAATTTCCCACCTCACATGATCCTAACCGAGTCATGCAGGTATTTTGAAATTTAGTTCAAAAGGCATTAACAACTTAATCTGTGCAGTTACTTTCTCAGGTAAAATTTGTTTCTCTTTTCTGACATAGACTCTGCCCTAGAAAGTATTCTGGTCTGTATTAGTCTTCAGTTTCAAAGTGTTTTCAGCTTCATGCAGATAGGCAAAGCAGCTTTTCCATTTGAGAATGGGGGGCGGTTTTCAATGCACTACAGCAGATTGCTTAAGTAGTTTTTATTTAGTATTCACAGTAACGCTCTAGAAGAAAGAGTAAAAAGTATGGCCTCCATCCAAGGTCCATGCATGCACGTCAGATGTGCCTCATGCCTAACCCCTGCTTCACGCACACAGTATATGCGTCCTGGCAAAGTCCCTTGCCTCCCAAACATGCCACCACTCACATCCTCCACTGCATCTCTGTCTCTCCCTCTGCTGGGTAGTGGTGCAGTCGGAAGGTGGAGGTACTTTGCTGGAGGCACCCTGTGTACGCGCACAGAAGGTAGGTTTGGTCTTAGCACACACAGACCTTGGATTGGGGCCTATATTTGCAGCAGCTGCAACCAAACTGGAATATATTGAACACACCAATGTGGATAAAATTATGAAACAAAGGGATTGTGACTAGAAAAAAAAATAAAGATTATATTCCCATGTGATAAGTAAATATACAGCCTACTTATTGACAGAACAACTTGAAAAGGAATTATAGTGGAAAAGACAGGCAATGCACAGCAAACTGAAGGTCCAGTTCTGCAAGTTGCATGCACACCCATGTACAAAAATCCTATTGTTTTTAATGAGAGCTCCATACTCAGAAAGGATCATAGGGTAAGTGTGTGCACAGAAAAGCCTATGCATGTTTAGGCTGCATTTGTAGCAGTATCAGATCACAAATTTAGAAAACAACTCCTTTCTAGGGCAATAAGGTGACCACAAGTAGGATACAATCTTCCTCTGTTATTAATTTCCAGTACCATGTGCCAGGTGCTAGATACTATAAAAACATAAAAGAAAGCATAATTCTAAAATGGTACACAATCTATCAAAGAGGAGAGAAATGGGATGCATCATACAAGTAAAATGGTTGCCCTTATTGCAGCTGCAACCAAATTGGAAGATATTGAAAACACCAATCTGGACAAAATTATGAAACAAATTATAATACTTATATTCAATCGAGTCTCAGATGGTATAAATCAGAATTGCTTTGCATAAATCTGTGAAGCTCTTTGATTTACATGAGCAGAAGGTCTGATTATATTTTTGTTTCTACCCATGAGTAGTCAGCCAGTTTCCTGTCGGTGTCATGGTGGAAGGGGTTTCTTCAGATGAGATTTGCAAACCAAGATGGAGTGCGGAGTGGCCTTGTTAATCAGTTCAAGAAGGTTCCTTTGTTTCGGAGCAGGACAGATTAGCTAAACTTCCATTTACAGCCTATTCTCCTTTAGCAAGGAGTACAATAATCCAACAGGTACAGGAGCTGAAAGGGGTACCCACAAAAAGAGCATACCCATTGGATTTGCAGTACCCAAACTGCCCCACATGGTTTGAATACCTCAGAGCCTCACGTCCTGCCTACCTGCAGGACCGCCTCACTGCCCGGGCCCTGGACTGGCCCTTACGGTTGGCTGGGGGCATCTTCCTGGAGGTCCCCTCGGTAACCCTGGGGGCGACTCTGGGAAGGACATTCTCGGTGGCTGCACCAAGGCTGTGTAACTCCCTTCCAGTAGAGTCCCAATTGGCTCCGGACCTTCCCTCCCTTTGACGAAAATGCGAGACCTGGCTGTTCTGTCAGGCATTCAGTGAGGGAGATGGGTGAAGGGTGGATTAGGATAGTAGGGTGATTTATTTTTTATTGTAGTATATTTATGTTTTATTTTGTTGCTGTTAGCCGCCTCGAGCTGCTGTGAGCAGAAGAGGCGGGATAAAAATATTTTAATAAACAAATAAAGAACCTAGATGGTCCTCATATGGGTATCTGTTTTGCTTGCATGGTCTACAGAGGGGTGAAGGCCAAGGGGCAGCAGTGGCAAGTCAATGTCAGCAATCCAGACAGCAGTGGTGGCAATCTGGGGGCCAGAGGACAAGCCCTGGGGCCTAGGTCAACTGGCCAGGTTCATGTGCAAGCCCCAGATGACACCCCTTATCTGCTCAGCCTGTGCATATGGCCAGGACTCTGAGGTTGAAATCACTGAGTACCAGCGATCAATGGTGACTCAGGTGTTGAATCAATGTATGTAAATGTGTTTAAAATGGTCTTGCAAGCAACAAAACTAACTAAGGTAATTTATTTTTATTTTCCACTCGAGTTGTGTGTCCTCTATAGTTTGGAGCTGAAATCTTCCATCAAATCTAATGCTAGCTTGGTAAAAGGCTATAACACACACACATTGCAATATCCTAGATTTATTTATTTCATGGTAATTTCCCAAGAGCAAACAGAAGCCTTTAAAATGCTTCACAAACAAAACTACTTATGTTTTACTTGTGAAGTAACATATTTTGTGTGTTGTTTATTGCATTTGGCAGCAGCTAAACATGGCAATATGAACATGCAGACTTTTCCAAGGGGGTCTGTGAGTGCAGTGCACGCAATGACATGATTAAATTATACCAGTAAAACAAAAAAGATTTCAAAGCCAACATTCTTAGTATTTTGAGCATGCTGTTGGGATAAACCCGGAAGTTCCCCGGAAGATCTAGTCAACCGGTGAAGCTTCCGGACCGCCGTGCAGCCGCCGCCGCTGCCCGGAGCGCAAAAGGTAGGTGATCTCTGGGTGGGGGGGGTAGGGTGTGTCCCCCCTTCCACCCGCGCAGCCTGGACGGGGGAGGGAAATTATTATTTTTTCTCTCCTTCTTTTACATTGCGGCCATTAATTTCAATGGCCGCAATGTAAACAAATCCGGCACGGGGAACCGGTACCGGTACCCCCAATAACCGGATTAATCCGATACTGTCGGTACAGCAAAATACTGGCAGTATCAGATACCCGGGGAACCGAACTTCCCACCCCTAGTACACAGTGACCACACACCCCACTTGCATTCTGTATATTAGTTTTCTTTAGCGTTCCCTGAATGCCTGCAGTATGAAACTACACAATTGTAATAGAACTAATGTTTTTTTTTAGACTTGCTCTTTTAGAATGCCTATTAGTTTCAGCACAAAGCAGCCAAAAGCAGCGCTATGCTGTAACTCAGCTGGAAATTATACACATTGCACATTTACCACTGTAGTAAAATGGTAAGTATACCCAGGAACTTGTGCCCACTGGACCACCATAATTCACATAGCTTTTCTTTATGAGCTGAGTCTGCGGTGATAGCGCGATTAGCTTTAATTACCTCTTAAAGATTCCTTTGCTTTTCAATTTTCCTTTGCTACTTAAAGATTCTTTTGCTTTTCAAACAGCCATGGTATCAGCGAAGCTCTGCAATTGTTAGGTGATTAACTTTAATTGCTTTTAAAATGGCTCCCTCCTCCAGGGGAAGGAGAGGGTCTGCTCAGAAATAATGGCTCTCCCCACTGCCCCTAGCCCTTGTTGCAGTTCTCTGATGAAAAGGCGGAGCTACCTAAAACCATCAGACTGCAGCTCACCCCTCCCTCTGCTGAGGAATCACTTTGCCCCACCCTGTTCTGACATGGCCCCATTCTGGCATGGTCAAAGCCTGAGGTAAGGGGGCAACGCTAGTTATCATGGGTGTGAACTCCATTCACTTCAGTGGGACTTGCGCCTGGGCTAACCGTCAGCATACATTATCCCAATGGAGGATGCATCTCAAGTCTCAATATCATGAGATACTTAGTGAAGTTCTTTTGAAACTGATATAGGTGCCTAGATGATATCATGTTGCATTAGACAAGCATATATGTAGGTTCCATACCAGAATACGTTTGCTTTTTGCTTTTATTTTAAAAATTGAATTAGTTTTATTTATTTTTGTATTTATTTTCGTATTTTTATGCCTCCCCCTCATGCACAGCATCTCAGGGCAGTTAACAACATTTAAAAACAAATAATATCGTAAAATTTTAACATTTAAAATAACCCAACAGTAAAACCAATAAAACCCCACCCTAACCCAACCCACCCATCCTGTCTCCCTCGGCAAAGGCCTGGAGGAATAGCCAGGTCTTACACTGTCTACGGAAAGAGGGGAGGTCTATGGCCAGGCGGACCTCCAACAGGAGGGAGTTCCACAGCTGAGGAGCGGCCACCAAGAACGCCCTCCTCATGGTCGACACTCAGGGAACCTCAAGGAGGGCACCCCACAGAGGCTGATCCAGAGAGTGAGGCAGTCCTACAGATAAGTGGGGCACAGGCCATTTAGGGCTTTAAAGGTCAAAACCAACACCTTGAATTGGGCCCAGAAGCCTATTGGCAGCCAGTGCAGAGAACAGACCACCGGAGTAATATGCTTGTGATGACTCATCCCCCTAAGGAGACGGGCTGCCATATTCTGCACCAGCTGCAGTCTCCGGAACATCACCAAGGGTAGCC
>QEPC01004523.1:625637-640615 GCA_003113815.1 Sphenodon punctatus
GAAAAAAGTTGCCATGAGATTTCATGCCAAGTTACAGAATCAGAAGGCTTAGATCAGTTTTATCTATATTAATCTTATATGGCTTCCATTAGTTTAATGTTATGAGGACCTCAACAACCTTCATTGTGTGTTTATCCTTATACAATACATATGTGGTAGGGAAGTACTCTTATATTCATTTTATAGATATGGAAGACAGACTTATAAACTCTGTGGAGGAGCACAGAAGTCATCTAGAGCATCCTAAGTCCCCCAAAAGTTCCCTTACCACTGGTAATTTAGTTCAACGGAAAATTGATTTATTGCAAAGTGAAAAATATTTTATTCTTTCAGGATTTTCAGTTAAAAACTGAATATTTTCCTTGTCAAAAAGCTAAAACTCTGAAAATAAGATTTTCACGTTTTGCCAAGAAATTGGAAAATTTCTGCAAAAAATTGACAATCACCCACAACATTTTTCATTGGTTCCAACATTTTAATAGAAAACTTCCACCCAGTCCTACTTCAAGGATATGTGTAATTTGCACATGATGCATTCATTTTTAGGCCTACTGTGTCCCAAAATGAAATATCCTGTTCTCATACAAGCTGACAGGTAAGGCTGCATAGATGTAAATAGAGTATTTCACACAGGGAGCCACTGGTCACTCCTTTTCACTGAAAATCAAGTTGGGCCATGGCTCATTTTGAAGAACCACAGGATGCACTATGGTCACCATAAATTGCACCTTCCAAGAGTGTAACATTAATAGTCATACAAATCCCATCTATTGCTCTACTGGCTTTGCACAAACCTTTCCTTAGTCCCAAAGAGTAGGTTCTTCTACTTTGTTTCAGATATGAAAAATGAACTAAAATCTAGAGAGGTTTGAGAAGTTAGTACTTTCTTCATACAACTATGAAATTAAGTACTACAGATAACCCTAAGGCAGGGACCTTGTCTATTCCATTACTTTGTAAAGCGCCAGGTACATTGCTGGCACTATATAAATGCTTGATAATGATAATAATCATCTATCTTACATCAGGATTCTTGGGGGGAAATTATTATTATTTATTTTATTATCTATTTGTTATCTGAGTGTTATCTGAGTGTTTTCAGCAATGAGCTGCAAGAGATGCTATTTTAATAATAAAAGAATGTACAAAACTTTGAGAACTTTTTATCAGAGATCTCACTGCATTTATTTGTTGCTGAAAGATTTCTACTGATACAAAATTTCATATTGTGCATATTCGTCTATTCACACCACTTGAGTATGGACACTTTAAAAGACTTACCAAATGAAGGGAACTCTCATGCCAAAGCAAATTGAAATAAGCCGTTCTTGAGATTGTTATTGTTCAGGAAGTTCCTTGGATTTTGCAAAGAAGGGATGCCTTTCTGTGGGGGTCCTTTATGTTTGTCTTTCAAACTGCACTCCAGTGATTCAATATAAACACATTTCCTGGCTTTTCTTTTTGACACTTACAGTAATCATTTTGGCCCTGTCTCAGGCCAGCTGTTAAAGTCAGAAGAACCATGTGTAGTACAACCATTATTGAATGTTTGGAAAGATTAATCTAAAACAATTTCTCAAATGCTTAATCCTCCATTTTAAGCCTCATAGGGCGTTAACAGAAGTGACATTGGAGCGCCACCGTCGTGACGCGATCCAGGTTGGGAACCTGCCACCAACATGGTCCCAACTAGGTTGGGACAGCCAACAAACGGGCTGGTGGCCACGTCACCAGAGAGGGCAGAGAGCCGCATGAATCTGCAGCCATCCAGCCCCGCCCCCTGCTGCACCCAACACTCCATCTCCTGCCATGATGGGCAGCCATGGTTGTCAATGACGGCCACCATAGTATCTGGCTATGGCAGACCTGATTCAGGTTGGGTCACAGCAGGCTAAAACAATTGTTATAGCCCACTGTGGCCCACTTTGGTCCAATTGGGCAAATGACAGCCTAGACTGTAACCCCGAGGTCTCTGGGATTGCAGCCCAAGCTTGCCGTTGATACAACCAGGGTGAACACCCAGAACAATCCTGAGCGAACATCTGGTGGCATACCAACAAACGTGTTGGTGGCTTGTGGACCTCAGTGGGCCAAAGTGGGCCACTGTCACATTTGTTAACACCCATAGGCTGCAGTCCTCAAAGCATTTACTCTGGAATAGTCCCATTGAAATCGATATGTTGGCAGCCATAGAAAGATCATAGACTTTCAAAACCATGCATGAATAGCCATGCACTCCATAATTTGCATGCACATAAGAATCTGTGATCTTCTCTTACCCCTATCTACATGTATGTTCAAAACAAAGTCCACCTACATACAACAGAGATTGGATATATGAAAATGCACAGGCATCCTGTTACAGCAACAAAACTTCACAGACCNCTCCTGGAGCTGGATCACCACCGCCCGTTTAATAACCTTCCCCAAAAAGGGGAGGTTAGAGACAGGTCGGTAGCTGGCGAGTGCGTCCATGTCCAATGATGGTTTCTTCAGCAGGGGGCGCACCACAGCCTCCTTGAGGCTGGGCGACAACCTCCCCTGCTGCAAGGACACGTTAACCACCCTCGCCAACACTGTCCCCAATGTCTCCCTGGAGGCTTTCACCAGCCAGGACGGGCATGGATCAAGTTCACAACAGGTGACTCTCACAGACCCCCAAGACATCCACCGCATCGGATGGCGTCACTTCCTGAAACTCCCCCCACAAAGATGGACCAGACAGGGCCTCCATCTTGAAGGGGGAAAAAAGTTGCCATGAGATTTCATGCCAAGTTACAGAATCAGAAGGCTTAGATCAGTTTTATCTATATTAATCTTATATGGCTTCCATTAGTTTAATGTTATGAGGACCTCAACAACCTTCATTGTGTGTTTATCCTTATACAATACATATGTGGTAGGGAAGTACTCTTATATTCATTTTATAGATATGGAAGACAGACGTATAAACTCTGTGGAGGAGCACAGAAGTCATCTAGAGCATCCTAAGTCCCCCAAAAGTTCCCTTACCACTGGTAATTTAGTTCAACGGAAAATTGATTTATTGCAAAGTGAAAAATATTTTATTCTTTCAGGATTTTCAGTTAAAAACTGAATATTTTCCTTGTCAAAAAGCTAAAACTCTGAAAATAAGATTTTCACGTTTTGCCAAGAAATTGGAAAATTTCTGCAAAAAAATGACAATCACCCACAACATTTTTCATTGGTTCCAACATTTTAATAGAAAACTTCCACCCAGTCCTACTTCAAGGATATGTGTAATTTGCACATGATGCATTCATTTTTAGGCCTACTGTGTCCCAAAATGAAATATCCTGTTCTCATACAAGCTGACAGGTAAGGCTGCATAGATGTAAATAGAGTATTTCACACAGGGAGCCACTGGTCACTCCTTTTCACTGAAAATCAAGTTGGGCCATGGCTCATTTTGAAGAACCACAGGATGCACTATGGTCACCATAAATTGCACCTTCCAAGAGTGTAACATTAATAGTCATACAAATCCCATCTATTGCTCTACTGGCTTTGCACAAACCTTTCCTTAGTCCCAAAGAGTAGGTTCTTCTACTTTGTTTCAGATATGAAAAATGAACTAAAATCTAGAGAGGTTTGAGAAGTTAGTACTTTCTTCATACAACTATGAAATTAAGTACTACAGATAACCCTAAGGCAGGGACCTTGTCTATTCCATTACTTTGTAAAGCGCCAGGTACATTGCTGGCACTATATAAATGCTTGATAATGATAATAATCATCTATCTTACATCAGGATTCTTGGGGGGAAATTATTATTATTTATTTTATTATCTATTTGTTATCTGAGTGTTATCTGAGTGTTTTCAGCAATGAGCTGCAAGAGATGCTATTTTAATAATAAAAGAATGTACAAAACTTTGAGAACTTTTTATCAGAGATCTCACTGCATTTATTTGTTGCTGAAAGATTTCTACTGATACAAAATTTCATATTGTGCATATTCGTCTATTCACACCACTTGAGTATGGACACTTTAAAAGACTTACCAAATGAAGGGAACTCTCATGCCAAAGCAAATTGAAATAAGCCGTTCCTGAGATTGTTATTGTTCAGGAAGTTCCTTGGATTTTGCAAAGAAGGGATGCCTTTCTGTGGGGGTCCTTTATGTTTGTCTTTCAAACTGCACTCCAGTGATTCAATATAAACACATTTCCTGGCTTTTCTTTTTGACACTTACAGTAATCATTTTGGCCCAGATTCAGGCCAGCTGTTAAAGTCAGAAGAACCATGTGTAGTACAACCATTATTGAATGTTTGGAAAGATTAATCTAAAACAATTTCTCAAATGCTTAATCCTCCATTTTAAGCCTCATAGGGCGTTAACAGAAGTGACAATGGAGCGCCACCGTCGTGACGCGATCCAGGTTGGAAACCTGCCACCAACATGGTCCCAACTAGGTTGGGACAGCCAACAAACGGGCTGGTGGCCACGTCACCAGAGAGGGCAGAGAGCCGCATGAATCTGCAGCCATCCAGCCCCGCCCCCTGCTGCACCCAACACTCCATCTCCTGCCATGATGGGCAGCCATGGTTGTCAATGACGGCCACCATAGTATCTGGCTATGGCAGACCTGATTCAGGTTGGGTCACAGCAGGCTAAAACAATTGTTATAGCCCACTGTGGCCCACTTTGGTCCAATTGGGCAAATGACAGCCTAGACTGTAACCCCGAGGTCTCTGGGATTGCAGCCCAAGCTTGCCGTTGATACAACCAGGGTGAACACCCAGAACAATCCTGAGCGAACATCTGGTGGCACACCAACAAACGTGTTGGTGGCTTGTGGACCTCAGTGGGCCAAAGTGGGCCACTGTCACATTTGTTAACACCCATAGGCTGCAGTCCTCAAAGCATTTACTCTGGAATAGTCCCATTGAAATCGATATGTTGGCAGCCATAGAAAGATCATAGACTTTCAAAACCATGCATGAATAGCCATGCACTCCATAATTTGCATGCACATAAGAATCTGTGATCTTCTCTTACCCCTATCTACATGTATGTTCAAAACAAAGTCCACCTACATACAACAGAGATTGGATATATGAAAATGCACAGGCATCCTGTTACAGCAACAAAACTTCACAGACCAAAATTACAGCAAGTACTACACTGCTGCACATATTTACTGACACACCAGAGAGTTGTGGGATTCTAGAAAAGCAGGATAGTTAGTTTATCATTCTAGAGAATTGGCATTTGGGGAAGTGTTACAGCAGGTGTGGAGAACTTCTGGACCACAGTTTTTTATTTGGTTCCTTTCCAGTTCCTGGATCTTGCCTGTGGATCCTGTACTAATTGGTACTAATTTTAAAAGTGGCCAGCAGGGAGGAAAGGTTCCTCATCATGGGGCTGCATTATTATTTATTAGAAGATTTGCCTTTGGGCCAGGGCCTCACACACCATTTTTGTGCTGAGTCCTGGCAGAGAACTTCACTGTTTCCCTTCCTATACTCATGCATTTTTGCGACTGTTTCTGTTTAAGAAGCAAAATATTTTTAAAGCAAATCCCTTGTTTTGTTTTGTTTTCCATTTCTGTCAGAGACACAAAATGGTATCATCTTTCTTTCTTTGTCTATTACATCATCTTTCAGAATATAAAATAGAAGGCAGATGGCAGGCAGTTGCTTGGGAGGAGGGCTAGAGCAGCTATTGCAGGGAAGGGAACAGAATCACAAGGTCAACCACACATAGGGGCAGAGAGGAGCAACATAACTGCACTGGCCAGCTGCTTTCCCTTTTCTGCTCACTTTCTCCATATATTCCTCACATTGATGCTTTTCAAAGACTCTGATGGATCTTTAAATTAAACAGTCAGATTATGATCTTATATACACACCAATTTTAAGCCAACACTACATACATGGGTGTATTTGTAGGGTTGCCACCTCCTTTTGACATAACCCTGCCCTTGTGGGCTATCGGAATATTACTGCACTCTATAGAGGTAGGACTGCACCACAAAAGGGGTGGGAAATTCCCTATGGCCTTCTCCCCATTTCTGGCATGGCTGTCTCCTGCAGCTCCCAGAAGTTTTCATTCTCTGGGTTTAGCCACCGACAGTCCTGATTGACCTGGAGTAACCAGGGCTTCTCCCGAAGTCTGAAGACTTTATATTAAAACCTGAAGAGGTAGCATCTATATAGGATCAGATTTGGGAAGAGAACAATTATTTATTTATTTACATTTATTGGTCACCCCCTCATGCCTACGGCATCCCGGGGTGGCTCACAACAAATAAAACAATAATAAAACTCATAAAAACATCATCAAGTAAAAATAGTTTAAAAAGTAATTCCTCCCAACATTTACTATACACCCCTCACCCCCCAGATTCCCCCCACCCTCCCCTACCTTCCCACCCTACCCTCCGAAGGTCTGGGCAAACAGCCAGGTCTTACAGGTTCAATGAAAAACCCTCAGACCCAGACCCAGGCGAGCTTCCTCTGGGAGGGAGTTCCAAAGTCGCAGCCCGGCCAGCGAGAACGCCCTCCAAGCACAATGGGTGCTTTTAGAGAGATGGCAGTTTCACTTCTGCCTGCACCAGCCTACTTCACTGCCAGGTTGACCTGTCTGTGTAAAGAGCGGACGCTAGAGGTGCAAACTGGAGTAGGCACCTCCACTGGTGGTGCTTCAGAACTCCCAGAGCACAACGCACAAAGGGTGCCAGCCAAACTCAGGACAATGACTGAAAGTGGAGCTGCTGTCCATCTGTTGGGCAGACAGTGCAGCTCCATGCATGACCGGCCGTCGCACCATGGTATTGAAGCCACCAGTCTAGGGAGTCAGGTGAGCAGCTGCAACTCTATGGTGCAGGGGTGGGGGAACACGGGCTGGGAAAACTGCTGGTCCATCTAAAGTGGACTGAAGTGGAGCTGGAAGCAGTCGAGCAGGGGGCAGGGGGCCACCTTTAGAGCAGCTCTGGGGGTGGGTAACCTATGTGCCCATCTGTTTACACCCAATATCACACCACTGATCTAAATAGGCCTAATCCTTGTCTTTAGAATCTTAGAACTTGAAGGTACTTGGGTGTCATCTAGTCCATCCCCCCTGCAGGAGTTTCTTTTATGATTGTAAATTAGAAGTAGGGGTGTGCACCAAGAACCCATGTCATTTTTCATTTTTATTTTTGTTTTTCATTATTAAAAACTGTCGTTTTCATTATCAACAAAATTTTGTTTTTCAGTGTTGTTATCAGTATCGGTATCGATTTTGAGTGATAACAAAGATTTTCTTTTTGGTATTGTTTCTGTTGTCGGCTGCCACCAGTGGCAGAAGTGCCAGCAGACACCAGCCCCAGACTTCTCAGAATTCTCATTATAATGCATAGTAATAATAAGTGCACAGTGACAATATGAAAAATTACTAATCTGTATGTCTAACCTAAACCTTCACCTAATAACCTATACTATATGTAATATATGCCTAAGTATCTATATCAATAAACTTCTATCTGCATGGGCAGATTCACATGGGGGGGCTCAGGGGGCTTCAGCCCCCCCCATTTCATTTTGGCTTTCATTTTCATTGGTTTCAATGTAAACCACATTTATGGCTGTAACCTTGTTGTTTTTCACTATATTTGGCTGAGATTTGGGCTGCATATACCTCCCATGGAAGACATTAAGTGTACCAAATTTCACAAGAATTGAGTAAAGGAATCCAATTGTAGAAGCAAGTGAATTACTTTATTTTGCAAAATTCTTCATATACGTTCATATACATTCTTAGCTGTATACCTCCTTGCCTCATATCTAATGTAGATGACACTTGGCAGGTTTACACCCCTTCCCATATATTTACTATCTTTGCCAACTTTCAGAAGTATTGGATAAAGGGTCCTGGTGGTATAAGCAATTAACATATAAATGTATATCTGACTAACATCTTTGTAGTCCAACCAGTGTACATGAAATTTGGCAGGGCTGTATATAACACTTTCATTATCATTTCATTATCATCTCTGCCACATATCAGAAAGCTGTGATAAAGGGTCCCAATTTTATATGCCTGCACAGCATATGCAGAGAAGGAGCCTATGCCAGGGATTCTCTTACGTCACTGTGGTATAAGATCGGTTGGTGATGCCAATTGGCCAGCAGAAAGGTCAACCAAATATCCTCATTCTGTGCTGTGACCATCCCAACATCTCTCCCCCACTTGTTACTGGAAAGTCAGAAGCATCTGTTTAGGAAAGAGTCAATAGAGATTCTCTTATGTCCTCTGTCACAGTGCTGCAGGATGTGATTGTGATGATAATTGACCAGCCTGGATGTGTAAACTATGTCCCCTGATTGCTGGGATGCTATCCCCAAAGTCCCAGTTATGTCCTTTATGCCCTTATGCCCACCTCAGGGCCGCCCCCTATGCCTGCCTCGAAGCCACTACCAATTGGTCCTGTAAAGCTGGAAGCATGCAGTAACTGGCCAGTGAATGTGTCTGTCAGTCTTTTGGTTTGCTCCACATCCTCCCTCCTACAATCTCTCTCCCCCTGCCATGCAGGGTGCCTGCCTCTGACTGGCACTGCATGTGCTGCTATTTATCTGAATAATGGTCTTCACAGGGACAACATCAATTGCTTATAAAATTGGGTCCCTTTATCAAATTGTTCTGTAGTTTGGCAGAGATGACAGTGAAGGTATGTGATACATTCCTGCCAAATACCTTTTAAACAGGATGGAATATACAAATGATACAGCTGGAAATGTATTTTCAAGTTAATGTCTTATACCATCAGGACCCTTTATCCAATCTTTCTGAAAATTGGCAGGAGTGTTAGGCTTATGGAGGGACATAATATTCACAGGTGTAATGCAAATTGGATGCAAGATAAAGAAGTTGTAGCCATGAATGTGTATGGAGCTTTTCTGAAAATCACAACATTCAATTGCTTCTAAAATCGGTTTCCTTTACCTAATCATTTCACAAATTGGTACACATAGTGCCCTCCATTGGGGGTACACCCTCCCCATGTTTAATCAGAATTGAATAAGAAACAAAAAAGTTACAGCCAGAAATATGTTTTTCAGGTTTTTCCCTTTATTTCAAAAACAAAATGTCATTTTCATTTCTATTTTTGTTATTATTATTTGTCATTTTTGATATTGCAATAACGATAATGAAAACAACAATGTTCATTATCGTTATTGTAATAATGAAAATGACATGCACACCCCTACAAGGGGGCATGATTTGCCCATCTCTCTTTTATTGTTCTCTTTGGGTATGGAGTGCAGTGGGGATTTGCTTCTTACCTGATTGGCTTGTAAGGGGGCATTTCCCCCCTCTCTTTTATTGCCCTCTTTTGCACAGTGAGGATTTGCCCCTCATCTACTTTGGGCTTAAGGGGGCATTTGCCCCTCCCTGATTTATTTCCCTCTTTGGCATGGGGTACAATGGGGATTTGCCCCTAGACTTTGTATTTTCCTGTAGTGAGACTAGGGGAAGGGGTTATTTAACCATCTGTGTTTGATGCCCACTTTCAGGCGGCAGCTGGAGCCCAGCTATCATATCCACTGCTCCACTGAACCTGAGTCCCCCTCCCCTGTTGGAGCTGTGGCTTGGGGGGTTTCCCATGGCTTTGGGGTGGGGGATAAACTGGCCTGACACTGTTGCTCACTTGGTAGGGGGTGGGGCTAGAAGTGGGGCTAGAGGCAGGGCCTGCTCATGTGGGCGGAGCTATACTAGCTTTAGACTTCAGCCCCCCCCATCCACGTCACTTCTGGATCCGCCCCTGATCTGCTATGCTTTCTGAGTATCTATCTATCTATCCTATTCCTATCCTATAATGCTAATATATATAAAATTAAAAAGTCTAGTACCTACTAATATCTATATAATCTAATCTATCTATAATATGGACAGGGGGAGACAGAGAGGGGAAGGGGAAAGGAAATATAAAGGGTAGGGCAGGGAAACATTTTTAGTGCAAGCAGCACCAGAGTTCTGTAAATACAACCTGACACAGCAAGAGCTAACTCAGAATAAGAGTCAAACAGCCTGGCCCTCAACAGGTGCCATGCAACTGACTGGGACCTGCTTGTGCTGCTCATTGGTCAATGATTACATACATCAGGTCCTTTCCCTCCCATCACAGGCCCAGTTAAAGAGTTCAACACTGTTTCTGCCTCCAAGATATCTGCTCCCTCCTCTCCTCTTCATATTTCCTTCCAAAAAACACCTGCCAGGCAATAACAAGATCAATAATGACTTTTGTTATTGTTATTGATTTTTTATTATTTATCTTTATCGTTATTGCAATAATGATAATGAAAATGAAGAATTTCATTATTATCAATATAATTAAAACAAAGTTCACACCCCTAATTAGTAATTCCATCAAGATAAGAACATTAGAAGAACCATATTAGGTCAGACTGATGGCCCATCCAGCCCTGCATCCCATCACTGTCAGTGGTCACCCTTGGTTGCTTCAGAGAAGTACACAAGTAGTCATAATGGACTGATCCATTCCCTGCTATTTACTTTCAACTCGCAGGTCCTGTCAATCAGAAGTTATGTCACTGACCAACTTAACTAATAGGAATTTATGGACCTATCTCCTGAGCACTTTTGCAATCCTGTAAAAACCCAGTTATGCTAATTAACTTTACAGCATCCTCTGGCAACAAATTCCACGAGTTAACTGTATGTTGAATGAAAAAAGTATTTACTTTTACTTGAAGTCTGCTGTCAGTTAACATCATAGAGTGTCTTTTCGTTCTGGTATTTTTAGACACTGGTAATTAAACCCTGTGTAAAATTAAGTCCTATATTTCAGAGTAATCTCAAAACTCTCAACACCACCGTTTATCAAAAGTAAGGTGAACTAATCCAAAATATAGTGGTATACTGACAAAGTTCCCTGCTGGTAAAATAGACAAAGTAAACTCCCTACTGCAAGACAAAGATTTCCTTGCAAGGCAAAGCTCCCTGTTGGTGAATTGACAAGACATAGCTCTCTTCTGAAAGACAAAGCTCCCAACTGCCAGGCAAAGCTCCCAACTGGTGAAATCAACAAGGCAAATCTTCTGGCTTTAAGGCAAAGCTTCAGCAACAACAGGGGGGTATACAGAAGCAGAATAAATAAAAAATCCCCCCAAAGTATATAATGCCTCAGTAAAAGGTTATGTAAATAGTTTAGTATCCGTTAGAAACAATGTTGACATCCATAAACAGAACATTTTTATCAATATATTAAAAAATTCACAATTAAAGCAGGTAAGCAGATATAGTAGATTTCATAAATTATTCAAAAACCCAACGTTTCACCTCAAAGTCGGCTTCCTCAGGGTTATTCAACAATTTCTTTAGCCTTGCTTCATCTGGCAAGGCCCACCTGTGCTGTGAGCCTGGGGGGCCTGGGAGTGGTTGAATCTCCTCTTGTGTGTGTGTGTGTGGGGGGGAGGTGTTTCGCCCTCCCATGGTCCCGCAGGTACAGAGTCTGGATGTGTTCCTCGATTCACGGCTCAGCCTGGAATCTCAGGTTGTGGCCATGACGGGGAGTGCATTTTGGCAGTTACATCTTGTCCGGTGGCTTCGGCCGTATCTCTCAGACTCTGACCTCGCCACTGTCATCCATGCCTTCATCACCTTGAGGCTGGATTACTGCAATGCGCTCTACGTGGGGCTGCCCGAGAAGCTGGTCTGGAGGCTGCAGCTGGTGCAGAATTCCGTGGCCCATCTCCTTACTGGGGCGGGCCGCAGGGAGCACATGACAGGCTCTGCATTGGCTGCCTATAAAGCACCGGGCTAGGTTCAAGGTGCTGGTTTTGACCTTTAAGGCCCTTCACTGCCTGGACCTTGCCTATCTGCGGGATCGCCTCACTCCCCATGTGTCCGTGCGATCCCTGAGATCGTCCGTGGGGGTCTTTTTGGAGGTTCCTTGGCCGAGACAGGTGACCACTGATGTGAGATCTTTTTTGGTGGCTGCCCCTGTGCTGTGGAATTCACTCCCAGAGGAGGCTCGGTTGGCCCCCACCCTCCTATTGTTTCGATGTTTGTGTAAGACCTGGCTGTTCCACCAGGCTTTTGGCGAGGGGGAGGGGTAGGGTGAGGGAGGTGGGGTTTGGGAGGGAGGTTGTGTTTTTATTACTTGTTTTAAAATTTGTAGATTTATTTTAAAATGTTTTATTGTTGAATTATTATTTTTGTGTGCATGTTGTTCGCCGCTCCGAGCTGCCTTTGGGCAGGAGGGGCACGATATAAGTTTTGAATAAATAAAAAATAAATAAAATCTCAAAGCCACTTCTTAGACCAAAATCTGAAAATTACAGTGGCACACACAATTCTCAAACTTTCTCTAATATACATAAATGATTATAGGTTACAATTCTAAAAAATCAATAGCACAAATATACGATGTTGCCTTTCACGGATATATTTTTAATATAGAGAATGTACTGTTTATGGATGTCAACATTGTTTCTAACTGATACTAAACTATTTGCATAACCTTTTACTGAGCCATTATATATATTTTTGTGGATTTAAGGCAAAGCTCCCCACTTCTGAAATTGGCCCCTCTGCTGAACCTGGCAATCACAAAGCCCCGCTGGTGAACAGGGGTTCATTCTGTGATGTGATGTTTCTCTGGCTACGTCAGGAGTCTGCTGAGGAGTTCCTTGGAAATGTTCCAGGGAACAATCCTCCACAAACTTGTGTTCACTTCGCGGGTTGCTCCAGGATTTGTACGACCAAAGTAACACTTGCTCCTCTGTTAGGTAGCTGGAACAGTGGCAAGCATTATGTGTAGAGACACCCAGTGTGCCTGAAGCTGTTTTTAAATGACCACACTATACTGTTCTGAAATCATTTTTATCTGACATGTTGGAATGATGTCATTGTTATAATCAGTCTGGGTTTCTGTGGCTAGACAACCACTGTTGTGTGACATTATATTAGGTATTCAATTCCTGGTTGTCTAAACAATTATAACTTTCTATGCTCTGACTGGCAGTGGAGTTTAAAGTGAGCGGGACAGTCAAGCCGCTCTGGAGTTTAAAGTGAGTGCAGTCAAGCCGCTCCATCAAGTTGGCCCAGAGTTTAAAGTGAGCCAAGTTTAGAATGAGTGCCATCAAGCTGCTCTGGAGTTTAAAGTGAGCGGGACAGTCAAGCCGCCACTGTAGAACGTTCTACCTGTTCAGATGGCTAAAATGACTGTTGTAGAATGGTCTTTATTTATAATGTTTTTATAAAACCTTGAATAAGGTGTTTTACAAAAATGTTCTAAAACCCAGAAGCAAACCGGAAAGGTCAAAAATGTTAAAGTTTCAACTATATAGACAATCCCCTTTATAATGACATAAAAGTCACTAGAACATTATAATGTATCATCTAAAAACAGTATGAGACAGAGTAGTGGCAACAGTAGAAAAGCATTTTCTGTCCTCATTCACTTTCCTATCATATCAAATTCTACATGGCTTTTTAAGAGACCCAGTATTCCACTAAACTGGCTATTGTATCAAACCTTTAGGATTTGTAGACCTTTAGTATTATATCAGGAGAACTTTGTCAGCCACTAGCCCTTGCCTTTTCTAGTCAAAAAAATCACACATAATGTCTCATGGGTTACATTTGTACCTCCAAGCAGTTTTTCGCCTGTGGCACAAACATGTGGCCAAAATTTTTACTTTTTATCACTTTGCCCTTCAAGTCAATGCCCTGCGCACTCTCTCTCTCTCTCTCTCTCTCACACACACACACACACATACACACACACACACAAAAATGAGCTAATCTCTTTTAAGGGGAGTATTTGAACCACAAGTGCATAACCAATAACCCGCCAAAGTCAATTTCTTCTTTACAAGCATAATTTTTAATTCAAACTGTAGAATATTGATTTATTTAAAATTACCTATGTATCTAGCAAAATATCAAAACCATTAAAGACAGAAACAAATATATTAACCCTTTAAAATCAATTAACGTACAACTTAGAAAATATACGAAACTGTTGCAGTTTCATTTCTCCAGCCAGTGTGTGGTGCCAGTGTGCTGATAAATGCTCAGGCTGGCTGAAGAAATTAAATCTAACTGAGTTGGTGAAGAGATGAAACCTAAAATATTTCTAGCCAATTGCTTTTGGCATTCTGGAATCGAAGGGTGCTCAATTTCATTTTTTCTATTATTCTGCTGCACCTTGAGAGATGTTCAATTGTAATTCATCTGATAGTTTGTAGGGGACAACTTCAGAGGTGTTTAATTTCATTTTTTTCTGCAGTTTACAGTGCCAGATAAGGGCCCTTTTCAGAAGGATGCTCTAACGGTGATCAATGGTCAGTTACATTTTTAAATACATATTGCAGGACTGCAATGGGTTCCCTGAAACATGCATTAGCAAATCTAACTGCCAGTTGGTCACCATTAGAGCATCCTTCTGCAAAAGGGCCATAGAGAAGTGTCCTGACAGTGTAAGGCAATGCAAGCGGGATTGAAGGGGTTAATTTAATTTAATCTTCCAGTGAGGAGTGGCTTTGACTTCCAGGTTCACTTTCAGTGTGAACTGGCCTTGAAAAGTGTTCAGTTTGGGCAATTTTGAGCTAGGGTACAAATGTACCCCAATTGAAATTCATTGGCTGGGTACATTTGTACCCCAGTAGCAAAAAGCCATTGTAAGCTGGGGTACATTTGTGTCCCAGCACTTTTTTGGACATAGAAGACAGACGGTATGAGGCATCTGGCTGAAATTTGAGTATGTTGTGCACAGAGGTGCCAATGACAATGGGTGATTTCAGACGTTACGCGAACACGGTGAACCATGGTGAATACCCACCTGTGGTCACCATGTCCCGTACGTCTGTTCACGGCGCGCCAGATGTTGGCCACGGTCAATACCCACATGGGGTTCGTTTGAACCACGCTTCCCGGGCTAGCCGGGGGAAGGTCCCGGGAAGCGTGGTCAGACGGACCCCGGGCCGTGGCCAAGGAAAAGTAA
>QEPC01004523.1:667866-692942 GCA_003113815.1 Sphenodon punctatus
AGGAGTTCAGTCTTGGCCATGTTCAGTTTGAGTTGGCGTCGGGACATCCAGGCGGAGATATCAGAGAGGCAGTCGATGAGGCATGAGCGGATAGACGAGGAGAGAGAGGGGGTAGAGAGATAGAGTTGGGTGTCATCAGCGTAGAGATGGTATTGGAATCCGTGGGAGGCAATAATTTTGCCAAGGGACAGGGTGTAGATAGAGAAGAATAGAGGGCCAAGGACAGAACCTAGTGTTGCCCCCAACCTGCAAAGGAAGAGGATTGGAGCTGAAAGACCAAGGCAAAGTGTGGGTACATGGAGCCTAAGTTGTAAGCGAGCACAGTATGCAACGTCATACATCTTTACTGCTTACATGGTGGTGAAGTTAAGGTGGGATCCTTAACACACAATTTCTAGGTTTGTTAAAGTTTGCTTGGTATGAATCTGCCTTAACTAAGTTTGTAAAACTGTAGGTTTTTTGTTTATCTAATAAATAATATAAGCCAGGCAGCATTTGCCTCTTGGAACTTCTTGCAGAGGCAAATGGTGTGCATTTTATAATGTCGGAAACCGCCCTAGGTAAGACCATTTTTAAAAGAGTTCTAGACTCAGCCTTTAAGTGCTCAGTCTTCAAAATCAGGTCTAGCATTTTAAAAATAGCATAGCTTCCAATGAGGCACACTAAAAGCCAGATTTTCAAAGTGCAGAACACCCAGCAACTTTTATTAAGCCCCTCATAGCTAGGTCTTCAAAAGAGCTCTGCTTGCTTGGAGTGAAGCTCTTTTGGAAATGTGACAACAGGAGTAGGTTTTGGGGGATCTTCTGAAGATTTAGCATATCTGGGACACCTTCTGTGCAAAGGTGACCTTAAAGTCAAAGCACTTAAAATGGTTTATCTGAGATGACTGATCTGAGCGTTACTAGTTCATGACAAGAATTCTGTATTACCAGACAACGGTTGTTGAACAGTCCCGATTCCTTTTCACACGAGACACTTCCATGCATGTCCACCCATAGAACATGCAGGGGAGCTGCTTGTGTGAAAGTGAGGCTGTGTGGGTGTGCATTCTTGCAACCCACGCATCCCCACCCGCACACCCCCATTCACCGAGCAATTGGTGAAAATACATGTTGGTCCATGTGTGAGGATGCGTGGGGAATGAGTGTGCATCCATGTACGCCTGCACCCACCCACCATCCATGGACCCAGCCCCCCTCCCCCACCTGTTTAAAAAGGGCCAGAGAGCCACATGAACTGCAGGGGCCCAATCCCCACTAACCCCATGACAGGCAATCACCAGCTGCAGGGCACCCTTGGGGAGCTGGCTAGATGGTTGTGGTGAAGGTGGGCAGGCCAGCCCCTGTCGGAGCCGTCACCACAGCTAGGGCAGGTCGAGGCACAGCTCATACATTCAGAAGCCCAGCCCAGCCCTGCCCTGCGTCTCTCCCCTGGCCAGACTAGATCCTGCCCCAAGACATGATGTGGCCACATTTCTCAAGGGTGCACAGTGTTGCACCACACAAGTTGGAACAAGTGCGCTCCCTCACACTAGTTGCCCCACCCTGTGCAACTTAGCCCCCTTTGGGGTAAGGCTGTTCCATGACATATCCTCGGATGTTCCCCTTGGCTCATGTGGCCCATTTATCCAGGGAGGAGTAAGGTTACCTAAGGTGTGGAAACCTTCCCAGCCTGTCTCATCTGGTGACACCCTTGGAGAGTGTCCCTGCCATCTTGCTCAAAATGCCATGCCGGATAGGTGTTAATATTCCATTGGCAGGAAGTACCAAGCACATTTACTGGCATAAGTCAAAATAATGTGATGGATATATCAGCAACAGGAAAAAAGCAAAAGAATTAAGCATTTACTAGAGAGAATGTAATTGCCATCCTAAGAGTACATTTCCCAGATGTTTCATTTGTTCTCATGTCACATTACTCCATTCTGCATGATGCTATCATGTTTTATTGTAACCAGTAAAAATAAAAGCAAGTGGCTGCATCAGAGTTATGCATGTTGGGGAAGATAAACTACAGTCCAAAGTCTCCCAACTCATTATTTTGGTGTCTGCAATTCTCAGCACGTTGATGCATGGCAAGTGAACCTGGACATGCAGTCTTGTAGTTCTTTGGTAAAAGTTCCCCTTTTTGTAGTTTGTTGGAAATATTTAAGCATATTTATCAACTAAAGATGTCACTGAAGAAAATCCAGTTTATAGTTCTACTAAAAAATGACATTTCTCATGCTGAGCATGGAAATTTATGCATTTTGTTTTTGTTGGACTGACCAGTCATTTCAACACTGAGTGGAAAGATGAGAAAAGCAATAATATTTGAATTCAGATCCTACTTTAGATAGTACATAAATGAAGGAAACAAGCATGTAAGCACTGTATTTTAATTCAAATTGTAGTAATATCTCCTTTCCAATGACAAGGTAGAGGCAGGCCTTCCACCAGCTTTGCAGAGTCACACCATTAGTCTTCACTATTCTTTCTTACTTAGACAACTCATCCTTTTGAAAACATCTTTTGCAAACAAAAGAAGTGTTCAGAATAATATTTTATTCAAAAATAATTTGTATAAATTGTAGCTTCCCTTGATGAGGTCACATCGTTCCTCTCTTCATCCAACACCTCCACCTGCCCCCTTGACCTCCACCTGCCCCCTTGATTGTCACCGGATTTTTTATTTGATTTTATTCAGGTTTAACTCAAAGACTTTATTTTCCATTTATTTGGGTTTCCAAATTCTTCTGATCTAATTTTTTCTGTAAAGACAAAGCAAGATTTTTATTTTGGCTCACACTTGCCAAACAAATGAAAGAGACAAGTCACAAACCAAATATGGTTCAATATGTTCTCTAATATGGTGCACCCTGACCAAAGAACGGTTCCCCTCCATCGGAGGCAGTTGTCCTCTTCAACAGAGCACGCAGTTTCAGGAGAGATGCACATAAAACGCTTTGATGCAGAGTCACTGGCCATGGATATAACCATGAGTGCTTTCAAACGAGATGCTACCCCACATGGCCACCCAGGAGCCATGGATCCAACTGCCTGTCTGAAGGTGAAGCAGCCAGATGCATGCTCCTGTGAACCATGGGGCACCCACACATGGCCACTCACTGAGCACTGCTGGGAAATTCCATGCGGGGCAAATGAATGTGTGGCAATGAGCAGCCACAGAGTCCCTCCCCGTAAGAACACCAGCAGTCAGCCATGCCAGCGGACAGGTCTGCCACTCATAGGCACTATGGGTGAGGAAAGTGTCCTTTGGAAGATAAAATTCCTAGCCAGGAGTACTGTGGTGCTCGAGTTCTCCAGTGCTCACATCCGTGAAATGTCACTTGCAAAGGCCAGCCCGGAATTTTCCCCCCTTTCCCATGACCCGTGCCAGGGGAAGCACATGGCATCAGGCTCTGTGACTGGGGTAGCCATGCAGGGAGCCACCCATTTGAACTACTCTACACACACCCCCACCTGTGTGGGTGCTCCGCAACAGACCCACCCCATTATTTATTATTATTATTATTATTATTATTATTATTATTAGCATTAGCATTAGCATTAGCATTAGTATTAGCATTAGCATTAGCATTATTATTAGCATCATTATTAGCATTATTATTAGCATTTATATAGCGCCAGCGATGTATCTGGTGCTTTACAAAAAACAAGATAGACACGGTCCCTGCCCGAGAGCTTACAATCTAAAGATGGGGCGGGGAAGGAGGAACCACCCCATCCCCTTGCTTGTTTCAAAACACCCCACGATGCTGTATTTTGAGCCAAGAACTCAGGGACATCACATGGCCA
Source organism: Sphenodon punctatus (assembly GCA_003113815.1). Taxonomy (NCBI): domain Eukaryota; kingdom Metazoa; phylum Chordata; class Lepidosauria; order Sphenodontia; family Sphenodontidae; genus Sphenodon; species Sphenodon punctatus. Next base: position 671,664 of record QEPC01004523.1, read on the forward strand.
CACACCCTGGATGAAAGTGGAGCATCAACAGAAGTAGGGTGTCAGGACATAGTCTAGTCTCAAAGGCAAGACCCCAATTCTCCAGAAGAACTTTTTTTTTTTTAATTCCACGGGAGCCTGGGAGGCTCGGGGTCTGATTCTTCACCTCACCACGCTGGACTCCCCAGCCTCCCAGATGAAGCACAGGGGTGGCTTCCCCTCTCCCACCGACTGTGTTTGGTGGGAGGGTCTACCAGGACTCACCTCCACCCCCCATTAGCCGGGCAAATAAACACACCTAGCAGCAGTAGTGGCAGGCTTCACCTCCCCCCTCCCAGTCTGCATTGGGTGAGGGGGGCATCAGGGTTTGCCTCCCCCCTACCTTCCTCAGCCAGGCAAATAATGCACTTAGCAGTGGTGGTGGCAGCAGCTTCTCTGAAAACTCTTCAGCTGCTCCTTCAGTCCACTTCCTGGCCCCTCCAGACAGGGCGTCCCAGAGCGACACAACCAGAATACACCATCTGGCTGTACTTCTCTGAGAGGCCCTGTTGGGAGGAGCCAGAAAGTGGCAAGAAGGAGTGGCTGAAAAGTGCTGAATGAAGTTCTTGCCACCACCACTGCTGCTAGATGCATTTATTTGCCCAGCTGAGGGGAGGGGAGGCAAGCCCTGGCAGCCTCTCCCACCCAATGCAGCCCGGGAGAGGAAGGGGAATCCCCAAGGGTTTATTCATTCCCCTCCCTCTGTGGAATGTACTGCCCTGTGTCTCCCCAGTGCAGATTGGAAATTCTGTTCTAGGAGAAGTGGGGAAGGAGATTCTGTGGGAGGACGGGGATTCTGTGGGAAATCCACTAAGCGTAGATCTGCATTTGGCTCGGGGCCCTGCTCATAGGTGACCCCTTAGTATTAGGGATGTGCAAAAAGACTGGAGTTCAGATGTTCAGACGTTTGGGCGTTCGGTCTGAAAACTTAGTTTGGGTTCATGATTTCGGTCCCGTGGAGTTTGGACCCCTCCCAAATGTTCAGAAAGTTCGGCCACAGCAGAGGCTTGGGGCACTCCAGGGGGGCCTGTGGGGCATGGCAAGCCATCAGAGACACAGCAGCAGCAGCAGAGACCAGGAAGGCTTGGCGCTTGGCACCCCAGGTTGCCCGGGCAGGCAGGCTCAGCGCTTGGCCCCCGGGGGTTCCCATGGGGGCATGGCTGTCCTTCTGAGACCCAGCGGCATCAGCAGCAGCAGAGGCCGGGCATTGCAGGCTGCCAGGCATCGGTGGAGAAGTGGCAGAGGCCCGACCAGGGCTTGGTGACTGGCACCCCTACTTGGCCGGGCGTTGCAGGCTGGCATCGTACTCGACCAATCTCAAGAAGCTCTACTGCAAATTGGTCAAGCCTTGCCCAGTGGTGAATCTTGTCGACACCCAGCCCCTGCCCGCTGGTGCACTCATCCGAGCTATGCCTGTCTATAAGAGAGAGGAGCAAATGGCTGATGTACAGTACCAGCAGCAGCAGCAGCAGCAGCAGTAGCAGCAGACATTGGATTGCTAGGGCACAGTAACTGTGGTTGGAACCCCTACTTGGCCGGGCATTTCAGGTTGGCTGGCATCGGTGGAGCAGTGGCAGAGGTCCGGCCAGGGCTCGGTGGCTGGCACCTATACTTGGCCGGGCATTGCAGGATGGCTGGAATCAGTGGAGCAGTGGCAGAGGCCCGGCTAGGGCTCAGTGACTGGCACCCCTACTTGGCCAGGCGTTGCAGGCTGGCTGGCATTGGTGGAGCATTTACAGACAGTGAAGTGGAATGACAGCACTCCCTGCCTGGAACGTAGACCCAAGAACCCTTATGGTGGGTCCTGAAGCTGGAGTGACTGTTACTTGATGCAGTGGAATGATGGCTCTCTGTGAGCGGAATAATGGCCCCCAAACCCTGATGGTGGGTCCTGGGACAGGAGTGGCAGCTTCTGGATGACATGGATGGACAGCCCTCCCTTCTTGGAATGTAGGCCCCAGAACTCTGAGGGTGGGTCCTGGGGCTGGAGTGACTGGCTGTTTCTTGATGCCGTGGAATGACAGCTATCTGTGAGCAGAATGATGGCCCCAGAACCCTGATGGTGGGTCTGAGACTAGAGTGGCAGCTTGTAGTTGATGTGAAACGACAGCCCCGGTGCCTGTAACGTAGATCCTAGAACCCTGATGGTGTGTCCTGGGGCTGGAGTGGCTGCTTCTTGATACGGTAGGATGACAATGCCCTGTGAGCAGAATGACAGCCCCAGAACCCTGATAATGGGTTCTGGGACAGGAGTGGTAGCTTCTGGATGACGTGGATGGACAGCCCTCCCTGCCTGTAACGTAGGCCCCAGAACCCTGAGGGTGGGTCCTGAGGCTGGAGTGGCTGGCTGTTTTTTGATGTGGTGGAATGACGGCTCCCTGTGCGATGGCCCCAGAACCCTGATGGTGGGTCCTGGGGTTGGAGTGGCAGTTTCTGGATGACATGGATGGAGAGTCTTCCCTGCTTGTAATGTAGGCCCCAGAACCCTGATGGTGGGACCTGGGAATGGACAGGCTGCTTCTTGATGCCCTGGTATAACACCTAAATCTATTTTATGTAATCTAACCTAATCTAAATAAATGAAACTATGGAGGTAAATGTGTCGAAATGGGTGAAAGAGGAAGAGGATGGCAATGGATTGGGAGGAAAACAAACTGCTGGGAGAGGGAGAGTTCTGAAAACACCTCCTGACAGGATCAGTGACTAGCTCAGAACGATATGGAAGGGGGTGGAGGGCAATGGCTTTTGTTACTTGCTGTGCCCACCTTACTACAAGCCCCATTGACTCCATGCAGCCTAGTCTGTGGCCAATCGTAGACTGCCAAGCCAGTTGTCTGAGGAAAAGAGGGAGGGTGATTGGGCAGGCTGGCTGCTAGTCCAAACCTCTCTCCACCCCTGGGGCCAGGAAGTCTGATCCTCAGCTTCCCCCCCCCCCCGGGCTGCCAGCCAGATTTTTCCCACCTGAACGTGCCCAAAATGATCGGGGGGGTGGGGTTGGCATTCGGTTCGGGTGGCCGGTTCAGCCGTCTGAACTGGCTGACTTCGGGTCAAACCCCGAACACCCAAATCGCGTTCGCACATCCCTACTTAATATTAAAATTATTCAAAGTGGTCTACATCACACCGCCTTAAATACCAAAATCAATTTAAAACTCAGGCCACTTCCAGACCTTCTCCCCCCTGCGCATATCCTGGCTGCGTACAGCCCCACCCCCTGCAGCCAGAATATGTGGGAGGGGCGGGAGGGACATCTGAAAGCGACTTAAGCAAAGGTTATCTGCAATCAGTTCCATTTAAGTAAAATTATGGCCCTTTTCAAATGGGTTGGGGGGGTTGAGGGGAGGCATGAGTAGCCAGGACAGTTACACAGGTGCACACCCATCTACGTGCACAGAAGAACCACCGTTTTCACCAGTTGCTCTGTGCATAGAAGATGGGTGGAAATGGGTGTTGCGCAGGAGCACACATGCACCCCCGGATCCACCGGACGTGGTATTTACACGGGACTTCCCCACACATGCCCATGCAGGCACCCATGTCTGCATTGCATGGGGTATCGCATGTAAAAAGGGCCTATGTAGGACCCACTAGATTCTTGCTGAATTTTGATGTCTAGATATGTATCCTAGGAGATAAATGTAATTTTAGCATTGCAAGTTAACTGGAAGAATTAGGGAAATCATCATTATGAAATCAATAAGGTGGGCTAAGGGACTTCTAGTCTAATGAGATTAAAGTAGTGAAAAAAGCTTGAATAAAACTCAAGAGATTGAATCACTGGATTTAGACAGCAGTGTATGAGAGGGAGGATTTTTTTCTGTTCCTATAGTTGTAACTAATTTTGTAATGCTTGTTACTTGGAGGCTGCAAGATTTAAAGAGAGATGCATTTCAGCTATTTATATCACCTGAATAAAAAATATTATCACTGGAAACTCAAAGCTTTTTCTGATTCATTTTGATATCTTGCCTGTCATCAAGAGCATTTCCTCTGGACACATCTGCATTCAATTTGGGAAAAACTGGCAAAGGCTCAAGGAGACACCTTCAATTCATGTCAATCTTCTATGTCTCGTTAGATTATTTACACTTTCATGAAGAGAGCAATACAACGGCCTCTTTGACCTTGAGCAAAGATCTCAAACAAAGATCTCTGGTAACACAACTAGACAAAATATTTTCAAAAATGTGAATGCTGGTGTTGAGTTTGTTTTTACAATCCATTTGCCAAGTGATGCAAATGCAAATTGGAATTCTACACTGTGTATCAACGAGAAAGGCTGAGTGCAATATTTTTCTTTGATGTAGTTCAAAACAGAGTGCGTCCCCTCCCCCAGTTGTCTACAACAATGCTCCTCTTTTAGTATGAAAGCAAACATCAGTTTTTCAATCAAAGTTCAAGAACTGAAATCAAATAGATTCAGATTTAAAATTTTAAACTAGATGTTTTTATGATGTGCTAACTAGAATGATTTCACAGAATTATTGTGAGCATAAATATATAAATCCCCACATCTAGCAACAGTGCAGATGAAGTCAACTAAGCTGGACCAGGTACATTAGGGTATAATTTGATCCATAGTTCCCTTCATCCAAAGGAATTCTCATTTTTGGGGGCATGCTATATAACAATAGCTTCATCTATCATTGAAATGCTACCACCTTATGGTGGAAGTCAATGGGTGCTTTTAGATGGACACCAGGAGTCTCGTCTCTGCTCCACCTCACCCCCGGGTGGCCTGCCCATCTAAAGATGGGCTGCCAGATGTGCAGGCAGATCAGGCTGTCCCTTTTCTACTCCAGCCCCAATTGCGGTGCCCAGATCACTGCCAGTGGAGTGGGCTGCCCAAACCCAGAACACCAGCCAGAGGTGGAGCTGCTATCTGTCTTCTTGACAGACGCTGCCACTGCAGCTCCACTCTCGGCCGGGGGTTATCCTGGGCAATACCACAGAGTTGTGGACAGCAGCTTAGAGCATTGGGCAGTCTGCCCACAACTCTATGGTGGGAGGGAGAGAGGCATCGTACAGGTTGATTGTGGACTGTGGCAGCTGCCAGTTCCATTTAAACCTGACCCAGGCAGGGCTGCAAATGGACAGATGCAGGGGTGAACCCCAGAGCAGTGCCAGGGGTGGCCAGCGCCGTGTCCTTCTGAAAACACCTAACGTCATTTTTTAAGAGCGAAAATGTTCAATAAGGGTTTGGGTAGGTAATTGATAGCTCTTGATGCAAGATCAATGTCTTGTATTTAGTTTAATTAATAGTTACTAACTTGGGCAGCTTGGTCTTCATCTTTGACACGCACCTCTCTTTTAAACCTTACATTGACTCTGTGGCCAAATCCTGCCGATTCGCTCTCCACAACATTGCCCGCATCCGCCCCTTTCTCTCAATCTCCTCGGCCAAAATCCTTGTTCATGCCATGGTTATCTCTCACCTCGACTACTGCAACATCCTACTTGCTGGCCTCCTTCGCTCTCACCTGTCCCCCCTTATCGCAATCCAAAACTCCGCCGCCAAGGTCATTCACTCTGCCCATCGCTTCGACCATGTGCAGCCTCTCCTCCTCTCCCTTCACTGGCTCCCCCTTCCTGAACGTATCCTGTTTAAACTCCTGGTTTTCATGTTCAAATTGCTCCACAACCAAGCTCCCCTTTACCTCTCGGACCTAATTTCCCTACGCACTCCTGCACGTGCTCTCCGCTCTTCCTTTGTCCCCTCCCTCACTCTCCCTCGTTTCTCCTGCTCACCTAACCACCTTCGACCTTTCTCCCTCGCTGCCTCCCATGCCTGGAACTCCCTCCCTGCCCACATCCGCCTTGCCTCCTCCCTCCGCTCCTTCAAATCCCTCCTCAAGACCCACCTTTTCCTTGCTGCCTTTCCCCATACACTTACTGTCGGCCCTCCTCTGCTGACTGCTGCAACCAACCTCTTTGTAACCAAGCCAAGCCTACGCACCTGAGACTTCGCATCTGCTTGAATGTTTGTTTGTCTTCTCCCCTGTCTCTCCCACTGTCCCCTCTCCCTGTCTCCCCCCCTTTGTCTTTTAGATTGCAAGCCACCGGCAGGGACCACGTCTAATTCTATGTTCTGTACAGCACCAGGTCACACGACTGGCACTATATAAATGTTTATAATAATAATAATAATAATAATTAATAAATCCCATAATCAACTACATTAGATGCTACTGAAAGAAGAAGAAAACTCAAAACATCCAAATTACCACAAACTAAAGCAAGCAAGAGAAAATGTATGATCCATGACTATTGCCATTCCAACTCCAAAGGAAGGCTAATTTCATACTGGAATATGCCAATATTTGTCTCTCTGGAAAAGAAAAGTCATTGGATGTTACTGGACGTAATGCTATCCATTTTTTGTCAGAGTTAAACACACATTGGTGTTACATCCAGTTGTGTAAAACATGGATCCTGCTACATGCTTACTATAGGTTGTGTTTCCATAAATCATCATAGGAGTGGACAGTCTGTAGTCAGTACTTGTTGCATGCACTAGGGCGTATTGCTCCATTTCTGGTCTGTGGTGGTCTGAGTCCATAGAAATATATCACCCAGGCACCAGCTGGGGAGAGAAGAGAGGAGGAGACTATCATGATGGAGACTTCTGGAACATGTAACAGGAGGAAAATCTGTTAAAGCAGTTACCACACCAGAATATTTAAACTAGTGATTAATTGATTTATCGTTATGTCTGAGAACACCCATTGTCGCCTCAGTCTACTTTCTCCACAGTGAAATATTTAAGACTGCAAAGTAAATGTTCAGTGAAAAAGACTTATGCTAGCTCAGTGGCACCAAACATTCATGTGCACATCAAAGTCCCCAAAGGAGAGTATTCTGAGGATTCCAACACAATTATCAACAGCGGTGCAAGGAATTCCACCTTGAATATGCCTATAGGTTCTGATATAGAAAATCCTTAATTTTGATGCCATGCTAAAAGCACATGCAACAACCACATGCTCCAGCAAATCTTATTTTATTTTTCAATTTATGTTTGTTTGTTTTGTTTTGTTTCTTTCTTTCTTTCAATTTCTATCCTGCCCTATCCCCAAAGGCTTAGGATGGCTTACACCATCAAGTAGCAGGTACAAAACCACCACAGATGGCAAGCCTAAATAAATATGTGGGAGTTAAATAAATATGTGGGAGGTTTTTTACGTGGGAATGGGAAAATGTGTGTGGATCAGTGGATCAGTCCTCCAGGCGACAGCCTTTTCCTACCAGCAATGGAGGAGGAGGGTTAAATATGGACTGGGATTAGGGGTGTGCACCAAGACCACATGTTGTTTTTCATTTTTCATTATCATTTTCATTATTAGAATGCATTGCTTTCATTTTTGTTAATAATGAAATGTCGTTTTTCATTATCGTTGTCATTATTGGTATTGGTACCAATTTCAAATGAAGATATTGTTTTTGGTATCGTTATTGGTATTGGTATACACACAATATCTAGTTTTATTTATTTTATATAAATGTGTGTGTGTGTGTGTGTGTGTGTGTATACACACACACACACACACACACACACACACACACACACAGAATCTAAACTAAACCTAATCTATGTATAATACAAAATATTCCTATCCTATAAACCTAATATATATAATAAAACAGCCTAGTATCTTATCTATCTATCTATCTATCTATCTATCTATCTATCTATCTATCTAGACACACACAACTAATATCTACATTTATATAATATATGGACATTGGGAGACAGACAGGAGAAGAGAAAAGGAAAACTCAGAGGTATAGCCACTATCTCTAATCTATTTCTATTCTATATCTATCATCTAATATATATATATAAACTATACTACATATATCTATTTCTATATATGCGTGTACAGGGGGAGACAGGCAGGGGAAGGAAAAAGGTAAAATGTAAGGGTAAGGACTAAGAATTGGAAAGCTAAGGTGATAGGGATTAGGGATGTGCGAACGCAGTTCAGACGTTCGGTGTTTGACCCAAACTCAGCCTGTTTGGACAGCCGAACCGAATGCCCGAAACAAATGCCCGAACCCCCGAAAAGTTCGGCCCTGTTCGGATGAGTTCGGCCAGGAAAAATGGAGTAAACAAATCCATGGAGGAGTGGGGGCACCTGAGGAGCAGACTTCCTGGAGCCAGGGGTGGAGAGTCTTGGATTAGCAGCCTGCCTGCCCAATCACAATCCCTCTTTTCCTCAGATCACTGGCTTCACAGCTTCTGCTGCTACTGCTGCTCCTCTCCCTGCTGCCATTGCCTGGTGATTGGTCCCTGCCTCTAGTAGCCGGGGTGAGATCCACCAGTCCTGGACTGCTGGGGATCACATCAATAATGGGGGACAATGGTGGCCCATGATGAGCATCTGACCCGGAAGCACCTGCACCTGCAGCCGCAGCAGAGACAGCTGTAGCCTCCTGGACTGAAGGCCTTCCAGTGCCCTGCATGGCAGTAGAGGACGCTGGCAAGAGGCGACATTGAACCATACCCCTAGTGCCACTGCTGGGAGCCTCTGAAGCCTGTCTCCTAAAATCAGGCCTGTGCAGTTTGGGGCATGGTGATGGGCTCAGGCTGCTTCTGATGCCTGCTGCCACTCCGCTGGCACAGCCCCTGCCACCTCTGTCACATGCCCCATTGCCTGCCTGATGGGTAGAAGACTGACTTTCCTGCTTCCCTTCTCCATTTCTGCTGCTGCTGCACCACTGACAGCGCTGATGGGAGGGGAAGAACATGCTGGTGACACAGCTCTTGGAGGGATGTGTGGCTGACCCTGTCCAAAGTGGCCAAGCGTCTGTTTTCCTGCCCACAAATGAGTGCCACCAGTGAGTGAGTGTTCTCTATGGCAGGGGACATTTGGCTGTTGCACCTCCTGAGACTGGGGGTCAAGTTGGTGGAGCAGTTGCTTTTCATCAAGGTGTCTGTCTGCTGCTGCTGCTGCTGCTGCTGCTGCTGCCACTGCTGCCATGAGTTCTGCTACTGGACAATCCAATGTCTGCTGCTGCTCCACCGATGCCTGGCAGCCTGCAATGCCAGGCCAAGTAGAGGTGCCAAGCCAGCCACCAAGCCCCAAGCCTTCCCGGCCTCTGCTTCTTCTTCTGCTGCTGCTGGGTCTCAGACGGCCAGCCCTGGTGCCACGGGTACCCCCTGGGGCCAAGCGCTGAGCCTGCCTGCCCGGACAACTCAGGGTGCCAAGCACTAAGTCTTCCTGATCTCTGCTGCTGCTGGGTCTCTGACAGCCAGCCCTGGTGCCATAGGCACCCCCAGGGGCCAAGTGCCGAGCCTGCTTGCCCGGGCAATCCGGGGTGCCAAGCGCCAAGCCTTCTCGGTCTCTGCTGCTGCTGCTGGGTCTCTGGTGGCCTACCATGCTGCCCCGGGCCCCCCTGGGGGTCCTCAGAGTGCCCCAAGCCTCCTGGCGGGTCCAAACATTCAACCAAACTTTCGGCGGGACCGAACTCCGCTGAACCGAGCCCACAAACCCAAATTTGGTTTTGGGGTCCAACGACCGAACATTCGAACCCCATTCTGTTCACACATCCCTAATAGGGATACATATGGGAATATTTTTAGTGCAAGCACCAGCAGATTCTGCAAATGGACCTGGACAGAGCAATCGCTAACAAAGAACCAGAGTCAAGCAGCCCAGACCTGCAGTATAAAGGGTCGCAGTGCCCTCCCCCAGAGCTTCCCTGATTGATTCTGGGAGGCAGGAGGCATTGAACAATCACAAGGTGCCATTCAAATGCCTGGAGCCTGCTTGCACTTCTCATTGGCCAGCGATTACATCCATCAGGTCCTTCCCCTCCCATCACAGGCCCAGTTCAAGAGTTCAGCACTGTTTCTGGCTCCGAGATGTCTGCTCCCTCCTCCCTTTGCCACATTTCACTCCAAAAAATACCTGTCATGCTGCTAGGCAATAACAAATTCAACAACGATGTTCATTATCATTATTGATTTTGTTATTTTTTGTCATTTTCATTATTGTAATAACGATAATGAAAATGACAAATTTCATTTTCATTATTGATATAACAAAAATGATATGCGTACCCCTAACCAGGCTATCAGGGATTGTGGCTTTGGCACTACCAGCACAAAGGACTACGGGAACAGGGCCGCCCCCAATGTATGCTGGCCCACTGCCAGAATGCACACTCTGCTCAGACTGCTCCCCCGCCCTGGCTGGGGTGCAAATGGAAGCCTGCCCACTCCAACAGCTCCATCATGCCCAGCTCCCTTAGGCAGGAGCCTGCCCACTCCAACAGCTCCACTTCAGGTGGTCAGGACAGGAGTGGAGCAGAAAACGTGTCTAATGTGTATGTGAATGCTAAAATGTGCCAATAATAATGTGCTTAAAAGGTAAAATGCGCAGAAAATATGATGTAAGAAAGGGGGATGAAAATGACAAATTTCATAATTTTTATGTGTACTTATATTTCTGTGTGAGATAAAGTACATTTTTGGCTACGTGAGAATGTGTCCTCTGTCTCAGAAGTTGGTCACACTTTGTAGCATAGAGCAACATATCACTGGTGCTCCTACTTCTCATTCCTTCATGATGCTGGTGTATCAATGAGCATCTGGCTGAAATTAGCTATGCCAGAATAGAGCCAGATCATGACCCCAAGTATGGGGGGGTCACACCATCTACAGATGGGGTCAAGATTCTGACTGACATGTATTTTCCATTTCTTCCTTGCTGTCTAAGGACACACAATTATGTCTCAAAATGGTGTTGTATAGGAAAAAAATGAGAACCATATGACTGAGGTATTAAGCATTCAAGTTTTAATAATTAGATTTAAAATATTAAAACAATAATACTCAAGGTTAAGGTGGCATTCAAGAACAAAATCACCAAGTGTGCTGAATGTATTCATAATGGTCTTTTCCATTACCAACCACAATCTCATGCATGCACTGTCACGTTTGGTTATAAAATGACCTCAGATACAAGGACATACACAGGCATAGGTTCATCAACAAGGGCAACTGTATTAACTCAACAGAACAAAGAAAATAAGCAACAAAAAACAAAACAAAAATCAAGGTTTTTCAAAGATGGCACAGATGCTGCCAGCGTCATCTTTGAAAAGGGCTGAGTATGCACTGAAAGGGCCATTCAGGCCCTTCTGTGCATGTGCAGTGGTTCTTTTTATTTTCACACTTACCAGTCAGGAAGATGTCACACATTGGCACAGGACCCCTCTGGAAGGTAAGTAAACCACCCCTGCCCTCCCCCCTCTAGACCCCCTGCTTCCCCTGAGTACCCTTCTGCCTCCCGCTAGGTCTCCACCCTCCCTTCCCTGGCCCCCACTGACCTAGTCTCTCCCCGGTCAAAGGGATCCAGGGAGCAGGGGCCTAGTGCTGGCCTCCAGCCCCCTTCCTTTCACTCAGACTCGATTTTCCAAGTTCCAAAGTTTCAGGGGTCCTTCCTCGAAACTTTGGTACTCATTAAATCAAGTTCAAATGCCCTGGTCCTCAGTGTTTTCTGAGGAAACCTGAGGACCGAGTTTCAGCACTAACCTGAATTCTGCAACTGATCAATGTAGCGTCCCCACACTATGTCAGGTGCCACTTTTATTGTATAAAACAGTGGCCTTGTTAACCTTAGGTATGGCTTTAGTAAGTCCAAGTGTGACCTGAGATTTCACCCCATAAATAACATTGCTGTTGCCTGGTTTGCTGTGGTGTTCACTGAATTCTGTTATGCAAGCAGGAATTGGGCCAATTTCTGTTGCAATAATACACATGCGCACACACACACACCCCACACACACCTTTCACTCTCCATAGACCTCAAGGCTTGTTTAAAAGTTTGTACAAATGGTTCAACTAGCCCATTTATTTTTCTTCATGTACCACTGAAACTCTTGCAAGGTAAACTAGGAACCATTATCACTTACAACTTATTCAGGTAGTCTAGTTCTTGCAAACAAGCTGTGAAGATATTCTAATGTCTGTGATATGGTGTGCTTCATGCAAAAGACTTCTGGACATTTAGAATGGGAATCCACTACTACTAAAAACATAATTCCCAAAAATGGGCATCCAAATTCCACATGCACTCATTGCCAGGGAGATAATGGCCATTCCCAGGGATGTTAGGTTGTAGGTCAAGGCATGTGTTGCACCCGTTGGCATTGGGAGCATTCCTTAGCTGACTTATCTATCTGGCCACCATACAAAACGATATAACTGCCCCAATTCCGTATAGGGAAAGCTTCTATGCACTGGGGTGACCATATCCAATTTTGACCAGCCCAAATTAAATGCAATATAATTGCTAGATTAGGCACAAATTGACCATATTGGTTAATAGTTCCAAGGAACAATCTAAGTAAGCAACTAAATTCTTAAAAAACTCACATTTTGTACGATTGACTTATAACCCATATTCCTCTAGATGCTTTAGTACCTCCGTTAGTATTTCCAAGTTCTTCATCACTTTCACCTGTCACAATAATGTCATCAAAGTAGCACTGTGTCCTTGGAATACCTTGCTAAGACTTGGCCCATTGCCATATGGCATAGGCTGATACAATGCCAAACACTAGTCTGTGTTGTACTGGTACAGCCCTTTCTGTGTATTAATTGTGAGGTAAGGCTTGAAGTCTTCTTCAACTTCCAGCTGCAGATAGGCCTGTGAGAGATAGATTTGAACTTGCTAAAACTTTTTTCCCGATAGTGTAGCGAAGATGTCTTCTATTCATGGCAGAGGGTACTTATCAGTATTTTGTACTGGATTTATGGTAACCTTGAAGTCTCCGCAAAACCTTACTACTCCAGTTTTTCTTTATGACAGGAACAATAGGCGTTTCCCACTCATGCCAAGCAACTTTTGAGAGTATGCCTTCTCTTCCTAAATCTTCTAATTCAGCATCTATCTTGGGGCGAATACTGTCAGGGACAGGTTGAACTTTGTGACATTTTAGTTGTGCATTCTTGGCTAGCATTATTTTAGTCTTTATGTGTTTTAGGCACAGTGTTCTTTCTTCATTTTCCCAATATAAAGCATTGTAGGAAACTCTAGTAATTAAATAAAAAGAAAAAAGATAAATAATGGCAAGCAGGCCAATCCTAAACCCCACGGACGTATGCACAGAGCGTACACAATGCACACAACCCATGCACATATGCACTCCTGTTATGGGCACTGTGTTGCATAAGCATACCACATGGAAAGCATGCAGAACTCACATGCACATGTGCCCACATGTGTGTGCACGCATAAGCCATGCATGGGGATTCTGGATCATGCCCAGTGTCTCTATGAAGTTGTGCCAGCTCTGTGCTGTACAAACGACACATTTGTTGTTGCATGTCTAAGGTTACTAAGAACATTAATAAAGTGGATAGACAACATCTGAAATCTGTAGTGGGAAAATATTCTCAGCTATCTTATTTTTGTGCAGTCTGGGTAGTCATTAATCACAGTTTACATGCATACACATCCTACTACGATGTATGTCATAACATCCCAGTTTCACAAAGATGAGTGTATTTGACCGTACTCCCAACTCCAACAGTACATTCTCAAGCCAATTTTAAGAGGTCTTAAAAAAATAAAAATAAAATAAAATAAAAGCAGTACTCAAAAGGCATGATATATGTGGTATTCTTGTTTATGGTCTGAATCCTTATCACCTGAGCCAGATTCAGCCACCATCATGCACAGTAGGCCTGATTCGCATTTACACTTTCCCCGTTAAGGAGTGAAACTAGAATTTAATCTCACTTCAAGACTTCGGGTGTTTTCAGACGTTACGAGATCACAGTCAACCACAGTCAATTCCCTGTGGTGGTTGTGACCGCGTAACATCTGATGGGGGGAACAAATGTTCCCCCCCAGATGTTCACCACAGTCAATTGTGGTGGGAAATCATATTCACCACGTGATCGGCTGAACCGGCGGTCATCGTGTGGTGAAGGTGATTCCCCGCCGCGATGAACTGAGCCGTCAGGTCTGGATGGCGGCCACGACCCGGAATCCCCACAGGGATTCCGGCTCAAGGTCAATTTGGGCGGGCGCTGCAGCCGTATTGGCCGCGGCACCCGCCCGTCTCCCTGGAGGGTGGGTGGCAGGGGAGCATGGGGGGGTGGGGCCGTGCGGCCCCGACCCCTCCCCGATTCCCTGCCAGGAGCCCCCGGCATGTCTGTTAGGCTGTGACGCGGTGGCCTCGGCGGGGATCAACGGATTGGTTCCGTGACGGGGTCAATTGGCCCCGTCACGTCTGAAAACACCCTTCTTTGCACTGTTTGAGCCTTAGGGTGAAAACAGACATGACGCTAACCACCCTTTAACCACCCTTGGTGGTCATTTATGCATGTTGCAGGGCTGCATAGGGCACCAGTACAGCCCTGCAACATGCATAAATAAACACCAAGGGTGGTTAAAGGGTGGTTAGCGTCATGTCTGTTTTCACCCTTAGAGGAAATGAGGATTTGGCCCAATGAAGAGCATGTTGTTCCTGAAGTAGTCCCACTGAAATGAATGGAGCAACTCAAGGAGTAAGGGGTGACAGAATCTGGCAGTGGAGAAGTTCTCTATATACTAGGCATTAGGAAGCTGGGGAGAACATTTCCCCCTTTCTGCCAAATAATCATTGCTGCTCTCTCTCAAAATGTCAAAAGTTTGTGTTTGTTTTTAAAAAGAAGATAGAAATAATTTGTTATCTGACGTTTTCCCTAAAGCAGGGAAGCAATATCCAACTGCAGCTCCAACTTCCTTCATGCAAATGATTGCTAGCCACCCCTCTGAAGAGAGTGTCTGTGTGCTTATAGGCGTGTTTAATTTGCTGCAGTGTACAGCAGTACACAGAATAGTGTACTTGTTTGTAAAGTGAATGTGCGTAACTGTCCAGAAATACTTGCCAGCTTTACGTTGTGCCAAGTGAGATTCACTTCAACAGGTCATAATTTATACTGGCAGCTGGACAAATGAAGGCAGTGTGACGCATGTACGAGCTTAAATAAAATCACCAATCATTTACTAAGTTTGATTGGAAAGGCTATTGGTCATGTTACACTGAAATGTTTCATAGGCCATTTCAAACAATAACGGAGCCATAACAAGCTCAGAGAGAGAGATAAATGTCATCTATATAAAACTAATTCTGGTTGTGAAAACATTTACTTCTGTTGAGTTTCTCATCTTCTCTTTGGGAGGAAGTCTAATTATCTTTTTTTATGCCAGAGTAAATCCTTTGCCTTCAGAGTAGTTACTCCTGGTCTCTGTAAGTGTGAGGGGGGGGGTATTGAATAGCAAGTTCAGAACCTTAAATAGGAGATCAAACACACACAAACACAAGCGAGAACAGTACCTGAAATTTACATATGTATATGTATTTACAACCGTTTGACAAAGCATCTATTTACAGTTCAGACAAATAAGGCCACATTCAAGCATCACTTACGTAGATGAAAAATGTGACCATAGATGTTGAACTCAATTGAGTTACACCAAGTTCAAATCAGAATCTAGGTGAATCAGGTCCCATAAATTCAAATTTTGCCCCATCAAGATGAAAATGAAAAACTAAAATAGTTTAAAAATATCACAACTGAAATTCAAGCTGACAAACACTGATTTTTCTCTTAACCTTGTAAGACCCCCTTATTATTTTAAATAACCTATTCAGAAACATTTCAGCATATATTTTGACAAGTTGTATTTCCAGTCAAAATCCATTCTATACTTTGTGCTTTTCTTTTAACCACCTTTGTATAATTGGATAGAGTTACTTCTGATTATCCTGGCATAGATAAGATCAGAATCTGACCCTAAATAAAACAAAGATCACTCACCTTGTGCAAAAATTATTAATCCAGATTCATCCAAGGTATAACCCTATTAAAGTCAGTGAAGTTAAACCAGGGATGAATTTAACCCTAATTGATTAAAATATCTTATCAATAAGAGGCTGTTACAAGCCAGAATCATGCAAATATTTTATTCCAAAACCTACTGCCATTTCAAATATGCTCTTTTCTTCCAGCCAATATTAGTCAAAAGATTCATGACTCTTTTTGAGTGAACCTGTGCCCATTTTCTAGGGAATCAGATCTGACTTGTGGTTTTGCATCAAAACATTAGCCTCAGCTGAATTTTGTGCAGAGTAAAGTTTTGATTTTATTCAATCCTGAAACTCAAAGGGAGAATTCAGATGGCATGAACCTATGTGAACTGGCTGTTAAGAAAAGGTTTACTTGACATGAACTCCTGCGAACTGAGATTGCATAACTCACTCTCTAGCTGCCTTTCACTCCAGAGCAGAATTCATGAAACAAAAATAAAGGAGTCCTAACTGAAAAGAGATCATATATGTGCTAAGCTATGTGAAGAAATGCCTTGTTTACAAGGGAAATTATATTGTGGTTCAAGTTACTCTAG
This sequence comes from Sphenodon punctatus, assembly GCA_003113815.1. Lineage (NCBI taxonomy): Eukaryota > Metazoa > Chordata > Lepidosauria > Sphenodontia > Sphenodontidae > Sphenodon > Sphenodon punctatus. Next base: position 688,088 of record QEPC01004523.1, read on the forward strand.
TGAAGGCCATGAGGGCATAGGAACCACGTAAAAAGGTGAGTTGTGCCCATAGGCACTGTGGATGCTTTGAGGTTCAAATGCCCATGTGGGGAAAGAAAATAGCTGATACACAGCATGCACAAAAGCTTAGGTAAGGGCCCAGGGCCTCAGTTTGAGCCCTCTAGCAGCCATGGAGACAGGCCATGCCTGTGCACCAGAGCAGGCTGATCTACCACTGCGCACACAGAGAGCACACCCACCCAGCCATTGCACAGGGAGTAAGAACACACCCAACCTTCATTGCTCCCATCCCAGCCCTGCACATTTACTGATGCTACCGAGTGCGGAGAGGAGACAGCATGCAACTCTCCCATTTCTCATTAGGGATGGGCGAACAGATCGCGGTTCAGGTTCATACATTTGGTTCGGCCGTTTGGTTCGGGCATTTGGATCGTTCGCCGAGTTCAGGTTCGGCCATTCATTTCGGTCAAGTTTGGTTAGGTTCGGCCGTTCGGAAAAAGTATTGCGAGAGCCCGTGATCGCGCTGGAAACCGGACATTTGAGTGCATGCAGAGCTGTGTGTTGAGAGAGTGTGTGTTTTCTGGGTGGCTGTTTGTTTTGTGTGTTTTGGCTGTTTGGGTTGGGTTTGGCTGTGTTGTTTGGCTGGTTGGTGAGTGTTGTTGTGTGGTGGGTGACTGTGTGTTTTGGCTGCATGATTTTAAAAAAAAAACGAAGAAGGCTGCAGTGCTGATTACCCAGCGGTGTGTCAACTTTCTGTTCGAGGAGGAGGAAGAGGAAGAGGTCGCTTCCCTTAGATCCCCGGTGGTGGTGCCAAGCTCCATGGAGGAGGAGTAAGCGGCGGGCTCAGGAGGTGCTGCCAGGTTTGTAAACTTTTTTTTTACTTTGAGGACAAGAAAGGCTCTATCCGTTAGAGCGAGATCACTGGTGTGCAGGTGGGTGCATGGGTGGTGGGCATCAGTCAGGCACAAACAGTGGGCATCAGTGGGTGGCAACAGATGTCTGCCACAGAGAGAGAGGGTACTGTAGTATGGGGGACTCTGGCATGAGCAGCACCCCCACCCAAACATGTGCCAGGCTAGCAAGGGTCTCCACTCTCCAGTTGCCATCCCATTCCCTACGCACCCCCAAATAAGGGCAGGGTCTTTCCAGCCAGGGTCACATCTCCCGTTGCCATCGCTAGCACCCCAAAGAGGGCAGGTTTTTCACGTGCCAGCCAGAGCCTTTCTACTAGTTGCAATCCCTAGCACCCCAAGGAGAGCAGGATTTGCACGTGCCAGCCAGGGCCTTTTTAGTTGCAATCTCTAGCACCCCAAGGAGGGCAGGGTTTGCACATGCCAGCAAGGGTCTCATCCCTCTGCAGCACCCAAAGAAGGACAGGATTTGCACGTGCCAGCCAGGGTCACACCTCCTGTGTCATCGCTACTGTCACCTCAAGGAGGGCAGGATTTGCATGTGACAGCCAGGGCCTTTCTAGTTGCAATCCCTAGCATTCCAGGGAGGGCAGGGTTTGCACGTGCCAGACAGCGCCTTCCTAGTTGCAACCTCTAGCATCCCCTAGCACCCTGGGGGGGGGAGGGGGAAGGATTTGCATGTGCCAGCCAGGATCTCTCCATTGCCATACCAAGCACCCCAGGGAGGGCAAGATTTGCACATGCCAGCCAGGCCTTCCTAGTTGCAATCCCTAGCACCCCCAAGGAGAGAGGACTAGAGTCATCATCATAAATTCATGATATTACTTTGGTGTTCTTAATGTGTTCCCATTTCAGAGAGGAATAGGATGCCAGCCCTAGCGCTGGTGCCACTGCAAGGCCAAGGAGGATCCCTAGGCCAAGGTCACCAGTGACACCCCCAGACATTTGGCGGTCAAGGTCAGATGTCTGGAGGTTTTATGACAAGGGCAACGGAGTCACCACATGCAAGGTAAGGCACCGGAACTGGAACAATAGGGAATGAATTGCCCTATGACCTGTTAGGAATGGAAGTTCCCTGCAGAGAGAGATTGGCCACCCAGTTGTGGAGACAGAATGCAGGTAGGGCTTGACAGACCATTGGTCTAACACAGTATGGCATGTCTTATGTTCCTATCTTTTAATGCTCTTTTTAGTTCTGCAAGAAAAGATTCCGGCTTCAGAGGGAGGGGACCACATCAAGGCTCATCGCCCACATTGAAAAGCGGCATGGCCTGAGAGTGAGGCGGCAAGTGGAGGACTCTGGTGTGGCCGTGGAGCCTCAGCCCCAGCATCAGAAAAAGGGGGGGAAGGCAACCCAAAAACGATGCCATGTAAGCCCTTCCCCTCACTCCAGCCCTGATATGGAGACCCCCAGGCCCCGGGAGAATGCTGAGGCCAAGTTGGAGAGGCCCACCCGGGACTTCATGGCCAGTCTGCAGGTGACAGCAGTCACCATGGAGAACCACCTGGTGGAGCAGTTCCAGGTGGTCCAGGTGGAGAAGAAGAAGGTGGAGGCATACGGCCAGTAAGTCTCCGCCAAGATGGAATGCCTGGAAATGTACCACCAGGCGCTCTCCAGGTGGAATCGGGACATGGAAGGGGCCATGGAGTTTGCCATCTCCCACGGCTATGAGCTGGAAGAGTCCCGGGTGGCCAGCCCTCAGCCCTGTGCTGCGCCCCAATGACTGTTGCCTTTCCCCCAAGTCCCAGGGGACAGGCCCAGAGACTCATAGTTTAGAGTTTAATTTATAAGTTTCCTTTGAATGTTTGCTTTTGGTTTCAGAATGTTGTTGTTGCTTTTTTCTTGTTGTTGTTATTTAAATAATTTCAATAAAAGTTGTATTTCTTGTTACAAGCTTTGTTTGACCTTGCCAATCTTTTATCCCTATGTACTGAAGTTCTGGCTGGTAGGTGGCAGAATCTCATAGAGCTTGTCGATCCCTACCAGCAGCACCTGACACCTCATGTAGCATAGTTATTAACCCAAAGAAGTACTGTGACAGGAGGTGCAGGGCTTGTGTTTGTGCGGGTGGGTGTGACAGAGAGAAAGAGAGACAGGCTCCTTGGTAGCGGGCAGCAGGCAGCAGGCGCTGGTGGTTGGAGGAGATTTTATTTACAGCAGCTTCAGCGAGCATCCACGGGTGGGTGTGGAGGAGTAGGCTTTTTTGGGGGGGGTCAGGCTGGCATGCGGGCACCAGGCTTCTGGATGCAGTGGAATGGAATGTGACCCCCAGTGACTGGAATGATGGTTCCAGAATCTAGTTGATGGCTCCTGGGACTGGCGGGCATGACTGATTCAGAGATAGTGGACTGACAGCCTAAAGCCTATGGGGCACATTTAATTCAATTGTGCAATAGGTGGTAGCAGCAGGTACAGGAACACACACAGGCAGGCAAGCAAGCACATATAATACGTTGTGCTATATGCCATCTCATCATGGTAGGTTTGCTGCGTGGTGGATGTGAGCAATGGGCATTGGGCGCATAAGCACAGATGGGAGTTCTTCCTGGTTCTGGCAGGTGGCAGCCTACCTCTCCCCCTCCAGTCCCCATCTCTTTTGTTCTCGTGGGGAGCCTCTGTCTCTCTCTCTATCTTGCCATATAGTGCTGGTGACAGCATGGGTGGGATAGTGTCTGTCTCTCCTTCTAGCAGTGGGGAGATGTTCTCTCTCTCTGTCTCTCTCTCTCTGTCTCCATGAACATTAGGCTGCATAAAGAAAAGGTGGAATGACTGTGCCCCATGAGCAGAATGACAGGGCACAAGAACCCTGAGGGTGGGTCCTGGGGCTGGAGTGGCAGCTTCTAGATATTGGACAACCCTCTCTGCCTGTAACGTAGGCCCGAGAACCCTGATGGTGAGTCCTGGGGCTGAAGTGGCTGCTTCTTGATATGGTGGAATGACAGTGCCCTGTGCAAAGAATGATGGCCCCAGAATGCTAACTGTGGGCCCTGGAGGTAGAGTGTCAGCTTGTAGATATTGGCCACAGCCCTCCCTGCCAGTAACGTAGGCCCCAGAATGCTGACGGTGGGTCCTGGGGCTGGAGTGGCTGTTTCTTGATGTGGTGGAATGACATCGCCTCGGTGCGAGAAATGATGGCCCCACACCCATGATGGTGGGTCCTGGGGCTAGAGTCGAAGCTTCTGGATATTGGCCACAGCCCTCCCTGCCAGTAACATAGGCCCCAGAACCCTGACAGTGGGTCTTGAGGCTGGAGTGACTGTTTCTTGATGCTGTAGAATGACAATACCCTGTGCGAGGAATGATGGCCCCAGACCATGACGGTGGGTCCTGGGGCTAGAGTGGCAGTTTCTGGGTATTGGATACAACCCTCCCCTGCCTGTAACTTGACCCCAGAACCCTGGCGGTGGATCCTGGGGCTGGAGTGGCTGTTTCTTGATGCTTTGGAAAATTGGCTCTCTGTGCGAGGAATGATGGCCCCAGACCCATGATGGTGGGTCCTAGGGCTAGAGTGGCAACTTCTGGATATTGGCCACAGTCCTTCCTGCCTGTAACTTGGCCCCAAAACCCTGGCGGTGGATCCTGGGGCTGGAGTGGCTGTTTCTTCATGCTTTGGGAAATTGGCTCTCTCTGCGAGGAATGACAGCCCCAGACCCATGATGGTGGGTCCTGGGGATGGAGTGGCAGCTTATAGATATTGGCCAAAGCCCTCCCTGCCAATAATGTAGCCCCAGAACCCTGGTGGCAGGTCCTGGGACTGGAGTGGCTGTTTCTTGATGCGGTGGAATGACATCACCTATGTGCAAGGAATGATGGGCCCCCAGAACCCGTGGCACAGACAGTATGGGCGGCATTGGCAGCAGCAGCAGCAGACATTGGTTGCCAGGGTACAGAACCCTTGGCACAGACGGCATATAGACCTGGCCTGGGGGGCATTGGCACTAGC
>QEPC01004523.1:695622-716760 GCA_003113815.1 Sphenodon punctatus
ATTTAATTCCGCAACTTAGTGGAATCGTGGAAACATGACATTTTCGCTATTTCCGCAATTCTGCCAGCGCCAAAAAATAGCGGAATAGCGGTTTTCCATGATTTCCGAAATATTTCTGCAATTTTTCCGCAATTCCGCGATTTGCAGAATTCCGGCGGAATTAGCGGAATATCCGCAGAAAAGTCGCGTTGTGGCGTGGGCAGTTCCGAAATGGCAGAACGGAATTGCGGCACGGTAAAAGCTGCTGCCTCATCAGCCCTACTCTGGAGCACCAGTGAAATGTGCTCCTGGTGACCCATTCCAGAGAGAAGGTTGGCTACTGCATTCTGTATCAATTTCAGCTTCTGAACAGTCATCAAGGGCAGCCTCACATAGAGTGCATTGCAATAGTCCAGTCTCAAGGTTACAAAGGCATCAATGACAGTGGCCAAGTCAGAGTTTGATAGAAAAGGTCGCAGTCTTCTCACCAGGTGACGAGAGGGTCTCCATCTAAGTTTGGATTTGGCCGGAGACAGGGTAGGGATACTGCTGATATACCGTGCACCCACCTGTATGGCAGCCTCCTTACACGCACTGACCGAACTGGTGTCGGAAGTGATCTTGTGGGGGACTTCAATATCCATGCTGACACCAGTCTTGGAGGGGTGGATCATGAGTTCATGGCTGCCATGGCAACCATGGGCCTGTCTCAGAGAGTAGTGGGTCCCACACATGTTGGAGGACATGTTATTTTGCACAGGCCTTGAGGCGGGGGATCTGTTGGTGGGGGAGGTATCAACAGTGCCCGTCATGGACGGATCATTATCTCCTCCAGGCGGATATCCTGGAGCATGTCGGCCCTCGGGAGGGTGTGGAGCCATTTAGATTGGTTTGCTCCCAAAGGCTTATGGAACCTGAAAGGTTCCATATAGCTCTAGGGGATGTTTCCTCTGACCTCAATGACCTCATGTCTAGGTGAAATATCAGGCTGACAGAGGCCATCGACTGTGTGGCTCCCAGGTATCTGCTTCCAAAATGCCAACAATGCAGCTTACCATGGTATACGGTAGGGGTGGGACACCAGGGATAATACCGGATACCGGATGTACCAGTATCAGATCTCTCTGGTACTGGATTTACCGGTATCGGCATACTGAATTTTTAACATTGGCCGTGGTACCGGATTTTTTACATTGCAGCTTTTGACTTTAATGGCTGCAATGTAAAAATCCGGTACCGTGGCCAATGTTAAAAATCCGGAATGCCGGTACAGGTAAATATCGGATTTATTGGATTAAGCCGATACACCAAATACCGGCAATATCAGATCTCGGGAGAACCGGAATTCCCACCCCTAGTGTACGGGCGAGCTGTGGCAGATGAAGCAGGAAGGGTGGCGGTTAGAGCAACGGTGGCATCGCTCGCATACTGAAGTAGACCGGTTGTGGCATAGAGTCTGGTTACGTACTTATGCCATTGCGGTGCAGAGAGCAAAGAAGGTTTTCTTTGATGTCTGCATTGCGTCCACTAAGTCCCGTCCAGATGAGCTGTTCCGGGTGGTGACAGGGCTGGTCAATCTGGCCTCCCTCTGCCTGGATGTGGAACTATCGAATGCTCACTGTAATTTGTTTGTGGACTTTTTTGCAGATAAAATCGCTCAAATTCACTGCAGTTTTGATGTGATTTTTTTAGCAGAGAACGTGTCTGAGACAGTGGAAGCTCCATCTGGTCCTGTTTTGTGGGATGAGTTTCAGATGGTGTCGCAGTTAGATGCAGGGGATGCTCTTGGGACTGTTCGAGCCACCAATTCTGAATTAGATTCATGCCCATCCTGGCTGGTTAAGGATAGCCAGAAGACATTGGGGCCATTGCTGGTGGGGATACTCAATGCCTCCCTTGGGGAGGGCAGGGTGCCGGACTGTTTCAAGGAGGCGGTAGTGCGACCCCTGCTTAAGAAGCCAACTTTGGACGTTGATGTCTTTGCCAGTTATTGGCCAGTCTCTAACCTTCCCTTTTTCTTTCTTTCTTTCTTTCTTTCTTTCTTTCTTTCTTTCTTTCTTTATTTATTTATTTATTTATTTATTTATTTATTACATTTATTAGCCACCCCCTCATGCCCATGGCATCTTGGGGTGGCTTACAACACAAGATAAAAACAATTTAAAACAATGATCAGTACCACAGTTAAAACATCTAAAAATCACCTAACCCCCCCCACACACTTTTACCCCCCACCTCCTCCGAAGGCCTGGGAGAACAGCCAAGTCTTGCAGGCCCGGGGGAAGGCCAACAGACTCAGGGCCAGAAGGGCTTCCTCCGGGAGGGAATTCCATAGTCGCGGTCTGGCCACCGAGAATGCCCTCACCATTGTGGCCCCTCGCTTTACTCGGGGGACCTCCAAGAAGGCGCCCCCGGCAGACCAAAGGGGTCACTCTGGGGTGCGGAAGATGAGGCGGTCCCTGAGGTATCTGGGGCCAAGACTGTGTAGGGCTTTATAGGTCAAATCCAAAACCTTAAATCTGGCTCGGTACATTTTGGCAGCCAGTGCAGCACGCGGAGCATGGGAGTAATATGCTCCCATCAGCTCATCCCCGTCAGGAGATGAGCTGCCGCATTCTGCACTAGCTGCAACCTCTGAACTAACATCAAGGGAAGCCCCACGTAAAGCGCGTTACAGTAGTCCAGCCTCGAGGTGATGAAGGCATGGATGAGTGTGGCAGGTTGGGTCTGGAAATGTATGGACGCAACCTCCACACCAGATAAAGCTGGCGAAAGCCAGCCTTCACCACCACCTCCACCTGCTGATCTAGGTGGAGCCCTGAGTCCAATAACACTCCCAGACTTCAAACCTGCTAGGCTACAGGAGGGCGGACCCCCTCTACGAGGGGAGCCAACACCTCCCTCGTCCTACCCACCACCATCACCTCAGTCTTATCAGGATTGAGCATCAGTCTGCTCTGCCGTAACCAATCCACCACGGCCTCCAAACATTGGGACAGTACTGAGACGGCAGGACCTGGGTCAGTTGAAAAAGAGAGGTAAAGCTGGATGTCATCAGCGTATTGGTGGCAATGCACACCAAATCCTCTCAAGATATCCCCCAAGGGCTGCATGTACACATTAAACAATAATGGAGACAGAATGCCACAATCCAGGGCCCGGGAGCTAGAAGACTCAGCCCCCAGGACAACTCGCTGGCTTTTCCCCGTAAGGAATAATCAGAACCATCCAAGAACAGTCCCGTCCAGACCCCCCAGACCAGACCCCTGTCCGGACACCCCCAGGGCTCTGAAGGCCTGGGAGAACTGCCAAGTCTTACAGGCCTGGGGGAAGGTCAACAGACTCAGGGCCAGATGGGCTTCCTCCAGGAGGGAATTCCATGGTCGCGGTCTGGCCACCGAGAATACCCTCGCCATTATGGACCTTCTCTTTACACAGGGACCCCCAAGAAGGCGCCCCCGGCAGACCGAAGGGGTTACTCCAGGGTGCGGAAGACGAGGCTGTCCCTGAGGTATCTGGGGCCAAGACCGTGTAGGGCTTTATAGGTCAAATCCAAAACCTTAAATCTGGCTCGGTACATTTTGGCAGCCAGTGCAGCGCCGGAGCATGGGAGTAAGGAATAATCAGAACCATCCAAGGACAGTCCCATCCAGACCCCCCAGGGCCCGACTCACAATCATCTCAACAGCAGCCCATGGTCCACTGTATCATGGGAAATCTCCCATGCGTAAGGGATGCGTTGATTACCCCCACCAGCACCAATGTCTCCCTGGAGGCTTTCACCAACCAGGACGGGCATGGCTCTAATTCACAACTGGTGACTCTAACAGACCCCAGGATATCCACAGCATCATCCAGCGTCACTTCCTGAAACTCAGCCCCAAGAGAGGGACCGGACGGGGCCTCCATTACCTCGCACTCCATCTCTACTGTTCCTAATCTGGTGTTGGAATTGCTCTGGATTCGAGTGATCTTGTCTGCAAAGTAGGTGGAAAACTCATCACAGCAGGCCTGAAACAAGTCACTGTCCAGATGGAGGGAGGCCGGACTGACCAGCCCCCGCACAACCCAGAACAGTTCCACCAGATGCAACTTTGCAGATGCTATGAGGGTGGCAAAGAATTATTTCTTCACCGCAAATGAGCCCTATAGAGAAGTCGGTCGGATTCAGCATGAGTCTGATGCCAGCGTCACTCTAGTTGCCTGCCTGCCTGTTTCATACACCGCAGCCCCTCGGTAAACCAAGGGGTCCAGTGGTGATGAGACAGGGGTAGGAGATGTCTCGGAGTCACCTTGTCAATGGCCTCCCTGAGCAAGATGTTCCAAGTCCGGATGAGTTCATCAACAGAGCGGTTGTCAGGGTCTATGGTTAGATCCCCCAGTGCCTCCTGAAACCACTGAGGTTCCATCAGCTTCCATGGGTGGACCATCCTAACTGGTCCATTCTGCTTCTGGAGGTGGTGCACTAAACGACTGGCCTGTAGGAGGTAATGATCCGTCCATGATAAGGGCATGATTCTCACATCCCGCACTACTGGATCACCCGCCTAAAGGCCAGAACAGTACAGCAAGTCGAGGATATGTCCCCCCACATGGCAGTTGACAACTTGGGACAAGTCCATGGTTGCCATGGTGGCCATGAACTCTCGCTCCACTCCCACAAGGCTGGCATCGGCATGGGTATTGAAGTACCCCAGGACCAAAGCCCTGGAGGAGTTCAGCACCACCACTGAGACCAGCTCTGCTAGAGCAGCAAGGGATGCTACTGGGCATGAAGGGGCCCAGTACACCAGCAGCACCCCTAGATGGCCTCCAGCCAAATCAAACACCACATGGAGGGCCTCAATCCTTGGAATCTCCAGAACTGGATACCTCCTAACAGGCCATGTCTCTTTAAAAATAATAGCTACACCACCTCCCCGGCCCCCAGTGTGGGGCTGGTGCTGCATGGCATACCCAGCTTGAACGAGATCGGCCAAAACTGGCCCCGCCTCCACATCTAGCCAGGTTTCCGTAATACACGCAAGACCCGCAGCCTTATCTAAAATCAGATCCCAGATTACAGGGGCCTTATTCGCCATGGACCTTGCATTTAGCAGCATCAGACCTCCACTGGCAGACCTTATATCCTGCTCCTCCTTCACCTCAAGTGGGGGTGGGTGGAAGACTCTTTTAACCTCATGAGGGAACTCGGTCCACTGGGAGCCCGAGCCACACACCCCCGTGGACCATACAGTCCCCCCCCTAGAAAGACCCCTGTGGCTGCTTCTCCCCTCCTGTCCACACCATTCTGATCCCCTCCTACTGGCTGCTCCACCAGAGCCCCCAGAGATCCCCACCTCCTCCCCAAAATACCCCTCCACCCACCTCCCCCACTCTCCCTGGGACTCCCCCTCTCACAGGGAGTCTGTCTGAGCACTGCCCCCCCATCTCACCAGGGGCCAGAGCCCCTCCCGGCCCCCCACCCCCATCCTCCCCCCACCCCCTCTCCTCGGGGCTCCCTCTCTCACCGAGAGTCCTCATTCCCTACTAGTTGGACACTGACCCCAAACGAGGAGGGTTCACCCCTCCTCCCCATGGGTCACCCCCCCATACTCTCACCAGGAGGGTTGACCCTTACCTCCCTAACCCAGTCCCCTTGTCCTCCATCCTCATATGGCATATGCCTCATTACCCCCCTCAAACTCCCTAAAAGCACAAAGTTTAAAACCAAAAAATGAAAGCTTCCCGCCCCTGGTGCATCTGGTTTCGGCCTATTCAAGACCTATCTGATGTCCTGGCCACCATGGGTCCCACAAATGACCCAACCAATGGCCAACACCCTTTGGGTGCCAACTATGTTCTTGCCCCTCAAGGAGATCATCGGTTGCTTTTTCTTCTCCCACGCTCATCTTGTCTCCGTTTCAAGGCATCACATGGGAAGACAGCACAGCTCCGCCATCCTTGGCCGTTGGACCTGGGCACCAATCTGGTCGGGTGAAAGGCAAGATTCAGCGGGACATGGGTTCCCTTCTATGCGGTGGTGCGTCTTTAAAGGTAGCCAGACAACTGCGACCACCCCAACTTCAACCACAGCTGACTTCACAGTTGTACCAAGGAGTTGGATGAGAGGGTTCCCATCTCTTCCTTTGAGTCCAAAGGGCAAAGGGTTCAAATCCTGTTTAAGCTATACACAGAAAGAAAAAGAAGCAGTTGCTTGAATTTTTTTTCCCCCCTTACACCACTTTCAGTGTTGATAGAAAGTGTCACAGTCGCAGGTTGGTGACAGTGGTTGTTGGTCGGGCAGTGAGCGAGAGGTCACCTCCATCCCTCTTAGGTGGGACAGCACAGGAGACAGTAGTTGAGGTCGAGTGGTTAAGGCGATGGTATAGAAATCCATCGGACTTTGCCCGTGTGGGTTTGAACCCTGCCGACTACGCTCTTGCCCTTGTAGAGGCCATGGCTGCCCAAGGCTCACTTAACTGGCTTTCGGGTGGGAAACAAATGTTTCAGTGTCATTTCCACAATCTTATTGGTCATCTGGCAGTATGTGGAAAAGGTCAGTAGATGTGGCCGAGTGATGCACTTTAAATCGGTTGGGTTATGCCCACACTGGTTTGAAGCCTGTCAACTACGCTCTTGCCCCTGGTGGAGATCATCGGAGTCTCCCTCTTCCACACACTCAACTTGAAGGCAGTCGGAAAAAGGGCAAAAAAGGTAGTTGTGGCCGAGTGATGAAGATGGTGGATTTGAAATCCGTTGGGCTATGCCCTCTCAGGTTCAAATCCTGCAAACTACATTCTTGCCCCTAGAGGAGATCATTGGTTGCTTTTTTTTCTCACATGCTCATCTTGCATCCGTTTCAAGGCATCACATGAGAAGATGGCGCAGCTCTGGCATCCTTGACAGTTGGACCTGGATGCCGCTCTGGCCGGGTAAGAGGCAAGATTCGGTGGGACACGGGTTCCCTTCTATGCGGTCGTGCCTATTTTTGTGCAGTCAGACCGCTGAGGTGACGCCAACATCCCCACAGCTGCGCTGCAGGTTGTATCAAGAAGTTGGATGAGAGGGTTAAAGTCTTTTCCTTTGAGCCCCAAGGGCCAATGGTTCAAATCCTGTTTAAGCCATACCGAAAAAGAAGCACTCCCTATAGATTTTTTTTTTCCCCTAACGCCACTTGCAGTGTTGATAGAAAGTGTTACAGTCGCAGGGCGGCGAGAGTGGTTGTCGGTTGGGCAGTGAGCGAGATGCCACGTCTATCCCTCGTAGGTAGGCAGGCACAACAGACAGTAATTGTGGCTGAGTGGCTAAGGCAACGGAGTAGAAATTCCTTGGGCCTGCCCGTGCAGATTCCAACCGTGCCGGCTACACTTCTGCCCTCGTAGAGGCCATGACTGCCCAAGACTTGGTTAACTGGATTTTGGGTGAGAAACAAAAATTTTCAGTGTCATTTCTACAATCTTATTTGTAGTCTGGCAGTGTGCGGAAAAGATCAGCATTTGTGGCCAAGTGATGGACTTGAAATCGGTTGGGCTCTACCCGCGCTGGTTCAAAACCTGTCAACTATGCTCTTGCCCCTGGTGGAAATCATTGGTCTCCCTCTTCCACTTGCTCAGCTTGAAGGCGGTCAAAAAAACACCAAAGACAGTAGTTGTGCCTGAGTGGTGAAGGTGATGGACTTGAAAGCTGTTGGGTTATGCCCACGCCGGTTTGAATCCTGCTCAGTACTTTCTTGCCCCTCGAGGAGATCATCGGTTGCTTTTTATTCTCCCACGCTCATCTTGTATCTGTTTCAAGGTGTCACATGAGGAGACAGCACAGCTCCGCCGTCCTTGGCCGTTGGACCTGGACTCAGCTGTGGCCGGGTGAGAGGCAAGATTCAGCAGGACACGGGTTCCCTTCTATGCTCTCGTGTGTCTTTAAAGGTAGTCAGACCTCTGAGACGATGCCAACTTCCCCATAGCTGCATTCCAAGTTGTACCAAGGAGTTGGATGAAAGGGTTAAAATCTCTTCTTTTGAATCCTAAGGGTCAAGAATTCAAATCCTGCTTAAGCCATATCCAGGGGGAAAAAAGAACCAATAACTTTAGCATTTTTTTTCCTTATGCCACTTGCAGTGTTGATATAAAATGTCACAGTTGCAGGTCGGTGAGAGTGCTCGTCGGTCTTGCAGTGAGCAAGAGGTCACGCCCATCCCTCTTCGGTAGAAAGTCAGCACAGACAGTAGTTGCAGCTGAGTGGTTAAGGCGATGGAGTAGAAATCCATTGGGCTCTGTCTATGGAAGTTTGAACCCTGTCAACTGTGCTCTTGCTCTCATAGAGGCCATGGCTGGCCAAGGGTCACTGAACTGGTTCTTGGGTTGGAAACAAAATTTTGCAGTGTGAATTCCACAATCTTACTTGTAGTCTGGCAGTGCACAGAAAATTCCAGCAGCTGTGGCCAAGTAATGGATGTGAAATTGGTTGGGCCCTGCCTACGTTGGTTCAAAGCCTGTCAACTACGCTCTTCCCCCTGGTGGTGATCATGAGTCTCCCTCTTCCACACATTCAACTTGAAGGCGGTCAGCAAAAAAGCAAAGGAGGTAGTTGTGGCCGAGTGGTGAAGGCGATGGACTTGGAATCCATTGGACTATGCCCACGCATATTTAAACCCTGCCGACTATGTTCTTGCCCCTCAAGGAGATCATCGGTTGCTTTCTCTTCTCACATGCTCATCTCGTATCTGTTTCAAGGTGTCACATGAGAAGATGGTGCAGCTCCGCCATCCTTGGCTGTTGGACCTGGACGCCGCTCTGGCCGGGTGAGAGGCAATATTCGGTGGGAAACGGGTTCCCTTATTTGCGGTCGTGCCTCTTTTCATGCAGTCAGATCGCTGAGGCGACACCAACATCCCCACAGCTGCCTTTCAGGTTGCCTCAAGGAGTTGGATGAAAAGGTTAAAGCCTCTTCCTAAGGGTCAAAGGTTCAAATCATGTTTAAGTCATGCCCAGGAAGAAAAAGAAGCAGTTCCTTTAGAATTTTTTTTTTTCCTTACGCCACTTACAGTGTTGATAGAAAATGTCACAGTCGCAGGTCGGCGAGGGTGCTTGTCGGTCAGGCAGTGAGCAAGAGCTCACGTCCATCCCTCTTAGGTAAAAAGGCAGTGCAGACAATAGTTGCGGCTGAGTGGTTAAGGCAATGGAGTAAAAATCCATTGGGCTCTGCCCATGGAGGTTTAAACCCTGTCAACTGTGCTCTTCCCCGCGTAGAGGCCATGGCTGCCCAAGGGTCACTTACCTGGCTCTTGGGTTGTAAACAAAATATTGCAGTGTCATTTCCACACTCTTACTTGTAGTCTGGAAGTGCGTGGAAAGTTTTGGCAGCTGTGGCCATGTAATGGATTTGAAATCGGTTGGGCACTGCCCGCGCTGGTTCAAAGCCTGTCAACTACACTCTTTCCCCTGGTGGAGATCATCGGAGACGCCCTCTTCCACACGCTCAACTTGAAGGCGGTCAGAAAAAAAGGAAAGAAGGTAGTTGTGACGGAGTGGTGAAGGCGATGCATTCGAAATCCATTGGGTTATGCCCATGCAGGTTCGAATCCTGCCAGCTATGTTTGTGCCCCTCAAGAAGATCATCGGTTGCTTTTTCCTCTCCCACGCTCATCTTGTATCCATTTCAAGGCGTCACATGAGGAGACGGCGAAGACGGCGCAGCTCCGCCACCGTTGGACTTGGACGCTACTCTGGCCGGGTGAGAGGCAAGATTCGGCATGACACGGGTTCCCTTCTGTGTGGTCGTGAGTCTTAAGAGGTTAAGAACCGTAGTTACAGGGCGATAGTGTGAGACCACCACCTCCTCGTGGTGCCCGCTGGATAGCCACCCACTCTCAGGTGGGTGGTGAACTAAGAGTGGCTCACCTATCAATAGCACAGATAGATCCAATAACCTCCTATCGATTGACGACGCTGGTCAGTCAGATAGTACTTTAGCGCTAAAACCATAAAGATGGTGCCTCGAGGCGCAAAGAATCCTTGCGATGCAAGCAAATGTACGCCCAACCCGGGTGTGATGGAAGATAACCTACGTCATTCCAGGCTACAGTTTCTTTCATTGGCGACACAAACGGACTGGCGACCAGAATGTGTGACTACCTACACGCAAACTGAAGATACCTTTGCCCAGAACAGCCTTTGGGAAGAGCCGAAGTCTCGTTGCAGATTTTGCGGTGAAAACCAGAGGGGCCAGACGATGAATGATCCGGAGATGACGAGCGATGCAGCGCGCCGACATGATGACATCCAGAGTGTGTTGAGACACATAGAGCCGACCATCCTGCTGAGATGTGACCCGATGCACGCATGCCTGCCTGCCTGCACGTGGCCCGCGTTGGTGGAGCCACCTGATGCCGCGGAGAACTCCGAGAAAGAACATGACAGGGGGCGACTGCTTCAAGGAAAGCTTAGAGATAAAGTTCCCAAGACTCCAGAACCAGATAAAGTCAAAAGGATGGAGGGGTCCGAAGGGTCGACAACCTTAGAAGTCTCTTTGTTAAACAGACCCATCCATCCAGAAGAGGAAAGTGCCATCTGCGTAACCGCAAATGAGAGCACTCCCCAGATAGAGTATAACATAATAGAAAGAGAGACAGATGTAATTCCTAGTTCTAGTGCGATAGTTCAACTACCACAAACTAATCCGGCCTGCCCCTTCTGTGCAGACAGAATTACAACGCCAGCCCTTCTCAAAAAACATGTGAAGGGATACCATGGCGGCAAGCTGCTGCAGTTCCAATGTAGTAAATGTGGCAGGTTAAATGAAAACCAGCATAGTATAATAACCCACCTACCCAAGTGCAAAGGCAATTCCATTGATCCGGCCTTAGGGGAATTTCATTGTGAAATCTGTAACAATAATTTCCTTACAAAAAGTGGACTGTCCCAGCACAAGAGAATACGTCACCCCCTCGTAAGAAATGAGGAGCGGATTATGGCGAGCCAGCCCAAAGAAAATTCCTTGAGAGGGAAGCACAAGAGCTGTTGGTCTAACGATGAGGTGGAACAGCTGAAAACCCTATTTGATGAATTTGGCAAATATAAAGATGTAAATAAAAGAATAGCCAACCTGCTCCCCTCCAAGACAGCCAAGCAAATTGCAGATAAAAGAAGGCTTCTTAACCTCTACATCAAAAGCACTAAAACTCCCAACCCAATAGAGCCAGAGACCCAGGAAGTAACAATACCAGAAAACAGGGAGTCATCTGCTCCTGTTAAAGGATTATGTGAGGCCCTCCAAAGTAAAGCCAGAAAGAACCTAGAAAAAGAGTCGGCCATGAAATTTGAAAAAGACTTTTTAACTAATTGGTTAGATAATATGCAAAATGTAAGACACCTCCTAGAAGAGACCACAGTTGACGCCCTATGCAACTTCCTCCCCGAACCCAAGAACATAACCAAACCAAAGAAAGATAGAAGGCCAGTGAAAGACAGGAAACAAGCCAAAAGTTGGATGAAGAAAAGAGCAAAGAAAAGGGGACTATACCAACACTACCAGTCACTGTTCCTTAAGAATAAGACTCGATTAGCCTCCATAATATTAGACGGAACTGAAAAATTTGAATGCGAAATTGACCCCAAGATAGTATACGAGGCTTATAAAAATAAATGGGAGTCTGCCACTGAATTCAAAGGATTGAGTAACTTCCATTCCTTTGATGTGACAGACAATTCTAAATTCTATACCAGAATCTCAGGGAAAGAAGTACAGAAGAACATAAAAGAGATGAGCAGGAAGACGGCGCCAGGGCCAGATGGCATAACAGTAGAAGACCTTGAAAATGTTGACCCAGATGGTGAAATACTAGCAGCCCTCTTTAATCTGTGGATGGCTGTTGGGATTATCCCTGACACGATTAAAGAATGTCGATCACTTTTAATTCCAAAGACTTCCGACCCTGAAAAACTAAAAGATATTGGAAATTGGCGACCCCTCACAATTGGCTCGATAATAATCAGATTATTCTCAAGAATATTGACTATAAGACTAGCAAAAGCATGTCCACTAAACGCTAGACAAAGGGGTTTTATAGACTCTCCTGGCTGTTCAGAAAACCTCAAAAGTCTCCAATCAATTATAGAATATTCCAAAAAAGAAAAGCAGCAGTTTGGGGTTGTCTTCATAGATATTGCAAAGGCATTTGATTCGGTGTCCCATGACCATATCATTTGGGTCCTAAAAGAAAGAAAAGTAGATGAGCATATCATTAAAATAATCCAAGACTCATATACTAAAGTTTCAACCAGGCTTAAAGTAAGCAAAACATTAACAGACTCAATAAGCTTAAAAGTGGGAGTAAAACAAGGAGATCCAATGTCCCCGCTCCTCTTCAACCTAGCAATGGATCCCCTAATTAATGCCCTAGAAGAACAGGGGGAAGGAGTCCAAGTAGAAGACATGAAATTAAAAACAATGGCATTTGCTGATGACCTAGTGCTACTAAGCAACTCATTCGAGGGAATGAGCAAAAATATTAAAATCTTAGAACAATTCTGCCAAACAACTGGGCTCCAAGTACAACCCAAAAAATGTCAGGGATTCCTAATTACTCCAACCAAGGATTCGTATATAATCAATAATTGTAAAAAGTGGAGCATTGAAGGGACTGAAGTAAATATGATTCAACCAGGCCAGAGAGAAAAATACTTAGGAGCAAAGATTGATCCATGGACAATCTTTGCAGAAATAAACTTCGAAGAGAAGATAGAAGATTGGCTGTGTAAATTAGAAGTAGCCCCCTTGAAACCATCACAAAAATTGGAAATTCTAAACATCCATACTATTCCACGAATTATATACCTGGCTGATCATACAAATTGTAATATAACCAAACTTAAGAACCTGGACAATATGATCAGAAAAAGACTGAAAGATTGGCTCCACCTACCAGCCAGCACCTGCCATGGCCTGTTCTATTCCAAGAACAGAGATGGAGGACTTGGTATCCCAAGACTAGAGCGGCTTATCCCATCTGTCCAAGCCCGTAGTCTGCATAGAATAAGCCAATCCTCAGACTACAAAATAATGAATATTGCATTTAGCTGTGGTCTTGAAAGTGAATTTGAAAAGAAATGGGTCCAAGCAGGGGGAGCTAAAGAAACCAGGCCAAATCTAAAAGATATACTCCCACCACCACCTGAACCTAAGTATTATGAGAAGCTAAATGAATGGGAGAAACCAAAGCTAAAAATTAAGTTCCCCTTGCCACTTAACTATAGAAAGGAAGAATTCAGGGAATGGGCAAAATTAAAATGCCAAGGATCAGGAATCCAACACTTCCAGGATGATATAATTAGTAACAACTGGCTAAGAATAAATAAAGGCATAACAGAAAAACAATTTATATTAGCACTAAAACTACGAGCCAATGTATTCCCCACTAGAGAATTCCTTGGGAGAGGAACGCAGAATGCTAACAGAGCATGTAGACATTGTAAGGCAAAATTTGAGACATGCTCCCACATCCTAGGACAATGCCCAACACTTCAAGAAGCTAGAATAAAAAGACATAATAAATTGTGCACACTGCTAAAAGAAGAAGCCAAAAAGCTTGAATGGGAGGTGTTTGACGAGCCACACCTACACAACAGAGCAGGAGAACTAAGGAAGCCAGATGTAATCTTGGTTAAAGACAAGAAAGCCCTGGTAGTGGATGTCACTGTAAGATTTGAATATAAAGAGGATGGCCTACGTAAAGCAGCCAAGGAAAAGGCGTCCTACTACAGTGACCTTACTGAACCAATAATAGAACTAACTAAGGCAAAAAAGGTGAACTACTTCGGCCTGCCAATAGGAGCAAGAGGAAAGTGGCCACCAGAGAATAACAACCTACTAAGAGAATTAGGAATGGAAGAAGGAAGGGTAAAGAGACTCGCAAGATTATTTAGCCTAAGGACACTCCTTTACTCAACAAACATGCTACACATGTTTGAAAATATAGGAAAAGGACAAAAAGCATACTTTGTAAATTCAAATTTATAAAGAAAAATGTAAACAAATGTTAAACTGCCAGGATACTTAAAAATGTTATTACAATGTTAAGTTAAAAATGATAATGTAAATAAAGTTTGTATCTAAGCTTTCAAATTTCACCCCTTCACTGTCATCTCCTTTCTGGGAATTCTCGTAATGATTACTATACTCATGACAGTTGTCACCTGGTGTCTACCAGAAAGATGAAAATAGACATTATGGCTGCGGACAAGGTACAGATAGAAAAGGTTGGACGGGCCACCTGTGGACCACCCTGGTCCCAAATAACTCGAAATGGGCACCCCTTCGGGGCGTGTAAATAAATAGTCAGACCGCTAAGGCAATGCCAGCTTCCCCACAGCTGCCTTTCAGGTTGTACCGAGGAGTTGGATGAATTTATTGCAGCGTAGCCATAGGCCATTGCTCAGACAAACATCATAATACAATACATAAATACAAGTTCATAAAATCCATAAATACCACCCATATTGGCCCTAAAAACTATACATTGTTTACCAAGCGTACCCTGAGGATAAACTTTAGACTGGGCTTGCCACATGCAGACAACCAGAATTTACCCACATACCCACAGACAGAAGACC
The DNA here is from genome assembly GCA_003113815.1 of Sphenodon punctatus. Taxonomy (NCBI): domain Eukaryota; kingdom Metazoa; phylum Chordata; class Lepidosauria; order Sphenodontia; family Sphenodontidae; genus Sphenodon; species Sphenodon punctatus. Next base: position 710,190 of record QEPC01004523.1, read on the forward strand.
TACACACAGGGTCAGCAGCCAAGAGCTCTTCGAAGATCGAGGCCCCTCTTATCAGAAAGGCTGACTGGTTCTTAGCTACACCGTGGTTGGCCAGACCGGGGCTCAGAACAATTGGGCATTGGGTCTGGGGCACCAGCCTTACGCATAGGGAAACATTAGGGGATGCGCCGGCTCTAGGAACTATGGCTGAAGATAGACTAACAACTTGTGGCTCTGGGAAGCTGACACCACAAAAGAAAGTCTCCCAGGACTAGTTGAAACAGAAGTGCTGGAGTGGCAATGGTCCAGTTTGGTTAGAACCAGGGCCACGATAGAAGTGGACCCACAAGCCGAAGCTGAAGTAGAAACAGGGGGGGCTTCAGTTTGGGCCAACTTCCCCACAGCTAGTGTTCAAGCTGTACCAAGATGTTGGATGAGAGGGTTACAACCTTTTCCTTTGAATCCTAAGGGCAAAGGATTCAAATCCTGTTTAAGCCATACACAGGAGGAAAAAGAAGCTGTGCCTTTAGAATTTTTTTCCCCCTTACACCTCTTGCAGCGTTGATAGAAAGTGTCGCAGTCGCAGGTCGGTGACAGTGGTTGTAGGTCGGGCAGTGAGTGAGAGGCCACTTCCATCCCTCTTAGGTGGGACAGCACAGGAGACAGTAGTTGTGGCCGAGTGGTTAAGATGATGGAGTAGAAATCCATTGGGCTCTACCCGTGCAGGTTCAAACCCTGCCGACTATGCTCTTGTCTTCATGGCTGCCCAAGGCTTGCTTTACTTTACTTTATTCTTAGCGTGACCATCCGGTCCTTGCTATCCGAAACAAACAGACAAACAAGGAACATACATAGATACAAAGACACACCAGAAGCAGTACAGTCATAATAAACGTTAATCACTCAAGAACAAGAACAGGAATAAAAAACTATCCCCCATCATCCTCAGATACAGAGCCGTTGCCCAGGGGCAAAAATTTTAAAAGTTTGTCCTACCATCCAAGGCCAGGACTAAAAAGGTCGACACAGCCTTAAAACGGGTCATGTTGGCATCTGCAAGGAAAATGCATAGCAGTTCAAACTGAGTCCTACCAGGAAATATATCAATATAGGGGGCCAGCAATTTGGAGCAGGGGGAATTGTAAAGGTGGCATGAAAACATTATATGAGAGACAGTTTCTGATTCCAAAGAATCAAAAGGGCATAGTCTCGAACCAAAAGGGACTCCGGCAAAACGACCCTCCAAAAGCCGAGTAGGGAGCGCATTGAGCTTAGTCCAAAAAAACAGTGCAAGATGCCTTGTTCACATTTCAGAGGATAGATAAGCAGCCATTTTCCCTAGGGGCTGCATAACAAACTTATAATGAGCCAAAGAGGCAAAAGCACTCACCGCAGCCTGGTCTTCCTGGAGACCGATATCAGTAATCCTGGTGTTAATTTCCCAGCGAGATTTAGCTAGATGGATAGACTTCAGGTAATCAACTGGAAGCCCCCAGGTGGCTAGCTGACTTATCACGCCCTTTGTCCAAGCTGAAACAAAGTGGTCCTTGGGTATAAGAGCCAAAAGTCCTTGGTGGCCATCTTGGAAGAGGCAAAGCCATAAAAAAGCCATCTTCTTCTAGTTGATCAATCTCCAAGCTAGCTCGCCAAACTCCACTCGTAAGGCCATTGAAGGGGTCCCTTGTGGAATATGGAACAAGGATTTGAGAGTCTTTATTTGCACAGAGTTGAGTGCAGGTACTTTCTTGCCCCTCGAGGACATCATCGGTTGCTTTTTCTTCTTCCACGCTCATCTTGTATCTGTTTCAAGGTGTCACATGAGAAGACGGCGCAGCTCCGCCACCGTTGGACCTGGACGCCGCTCTGGCTGGGTGAGAGGCAAGATTCGGCAGGACACGGGTACCCTTCTATGTGGTCGTGAGTCTTTAAAGGTAGTCAGACCAGTGAGGTGATGCCAGCTCCCCCACAGCTAAGTTTCAGGTTGTACCAAGGCGTTGGAGAGAGTTTTCAAGTCTCTTCCTTTGAATTGTTAGGGTTCAAATCCTGTTTGAGCCATGTCCAGGAAGAAAAAGAAACAATAACTTTAGAATTTTTTTTCCCCTTCCGCCACTTGCAGTGTTGATAGAAAATGTCACAGTCGCATGTCGGTGACAGCGGTTGTCGGTCGGGCAGTGAGCGAGAGGCCACTTCTATCCCTCTTAGGTGGGAGGACACAGATGAAAAAGCTTGTAAAAGCTTAACATATGCACAATTCATTGGCTCAAAGATATCAAGAAATTATACATACAATGTATTACCAGATCTGCCCTTTGCCAGTAAGAAAGAAATCCAATGTTATTTGGGATGTTCAATCTAAGGATCATCTCTCTGTGTCTTCCTCTTTAAAGGCTTAATTACAAGGGGAGTTTCTATCCTTAGGCTGTCATAAATGACATCATCTATACATCAGTCAGTAAGGAGATACACTGGATTCTAATTGGCTCTCTTAAAGAAACCAATAAAAGTTTTGACTTTCTACAAGCTTTGAAATGAAGAGAGGCTTTGTATTTTTTATCAGATATAATTGTCAGATAAGAGAGAGAAAATCCAGACCTTTCAATATTTATCTCAACTATAAATTTAATAAATATGTTAGCTGGAAAAAACTAACAAGATACTCCTCTCCAGTCTAGGAGATATCTTATGAATAGAACTATCTGTCATTTAGAAGGGTGAGATAAGATTCCGGACCCCTAGGCTAGGAGAAAATCTAAACAAAAGCCAAGCCTAGTTAGAAGGGCCTCTTTATGGCCTTCTAACACCTAGCCTTTTGGTTATTTCCTTGGCAACAGTCAAAGGTCATTTGGGAAGCTTAGAAAAAACTTTCTATTGGAATGTGGTTTTTCACAAAAGCTGATTCTAAAAATCAATGCTATGAACACTATTCAAATACATTGAAACATAAAGTTAACATATAAAAACTCGAAGTTAATACATTTAAACACAGATAGCCAAAATATTTTAGGCTTATAACTGAAAATACATGACAGTATGGCCCATCCAACCCCACTCCCCCCTGTGCTACTGCCCGCCCATTCCTCTCCCTGTGCATTCCAATCCCTAGTGACATTTGCAGGTAAGCTGACTGCATCCCTAAAGCTCTACAGTTTCCTATTAGCATTCACAAGCTGGGAATGACAATAGGAAGTGCAGAGAAGTAAACTAGGAATGTGTGAATGAGGTTCGGACATTCAGGGTTCATCTTGAACTCAGACAGTTCAGACGGCTGAACTGAACAGCCGAACTGAACACCCAAAGCCCTGAACAGTCCAGCTGCATTCAGATGAGTTTGGGCGCGTTCGGGTGGGGAAAACCTGGCTGGAAGGCCCAGAGAGGAAGGGGGGGGCAGATGAGGAGCAGACCTCCTGGCCCATGGGGTGGAGAGAGGCTTGGACTAGCAGCCAGCCTGTCCAACCACCACCCCTCTTTTCCTCAGACCACTGCCTTGGCAGTCTGCAATTGGCCATGGGCTAGGCTGCATGGAGCCAATGGGGCTTGTGGTAAGGCGGACGCAACAAGTAACAAAAGTCATTCCCTCACCCCTGAGCTAGCCACTGATCCTGTCAGCAGACGTTTTCAGAACTCTCCCTCTCCCAGCAGTTTGTGCTCCTCCCTATCCATTGCCATCCTCCTCCTATTTCACCCATTTCCACACATTTACCTCCATAGTTTCAATTATTTAGATTAGATTAGATAGATTTAGGTATTATACCCGGCATCAAGAAGCTGCCACTCCAGCCCCAGGACCCACCATCAGGGTTCTGGGGCCTACGTTACAGGCAGGGAGGGCTGTCCATCCACGTCATCCAGAAGCTGCCACTCCAGTCCCAGGACAAACCGTCAGAGTTCTGGGACCATCATTCCGCTCACAGGAAGCTGTCATTCCACTGCATCAAGAAACAGCCAGCCACTCCAGCCTCAGGACCCACCCTCAGGGTTCTGGGGCCTACGTTACAGGCAGGGAGGGCTGTCCATTCTCGTCATCCAGCAGCTGCCACTCCTGTCCCAGGGCCCACCATCAGGGTTCTGGGGCCATCATTCTGCTCATGGGGATCCATCATTCCATGTCATCCTGAAATTGCTACTCCTGTCCCAGGACCCACCGTCAGGGTTCTGGGGTCATCATTCCGCTCACAGGGAGCTGTCATTCCACTGCATCAAGAAGCAGCCACTCTAGCCCCAGGACCCACTGTCAGGGTTCTGGGGCCTACGTTCCAGGAAGGGAGGGCTGTCATTCCACTTATTATTTCTTATTTATTTCTTTACATTTTTTGGCTGCTCCCTCATGCCTACGGCATCCCGGGGTAGCTCACAACAAATAAAACAATAATAAAACTAATAAAAACATCATCAAGTAAAAGTAGTTAAAAGAATAACACCCCCCCCCCAACATTTACTATACAACCCTCACCCCCCACCCCCAAATCTCCCCACCCTATCCCACCCTCCCCTCCAAAGACCTAGGTGAACAGTCAGATCTTACAGGCTTGACGAAAAGCCATCAGACACGGGGCCAGGCGAGCTTCCTCCAGGAGGGAGTTCCAGAGTCACGGCCTGGCCACCGAGAATGCCCTCTCCATTGTGGCCCCCCATCTGCCAATGCTCCACTGATGCCTGCCAGTCTGCAATGCCCAGCCAAGTAGGGGTGCCAGCCACGGAGCCCTGGTGGGGCCTCTGCTGCTGCTCCACCAATGCCAGCCAGCCTTTAATACCCGGCCAAGTAGGGATGCCAGCCACAGTTACTGTGCCCTGGCAGTCCAACATTTGCTTCTGCTGCTGGTACTGCACATGAGCCATTTGCTCCTCCCTCTTGTAGATGGGCATAGCTCAGATGAGTGCACCAGCGGAGCGGGGACTGGGTGTCCACAAGATTCACCACCGGGCAAGGCTTGACTAATTTGGAGTAGAGCTTCTTGAGATTGGTCGAGTATGATGCCAGCCTGCAATGACCAGTCAAGTAGAGGTGCCAGCCACCAAACCTTGGCCGGTTCTCTGCCACTCCTCCACCAATGCCTGGCAGCCTGCAACACCCGGTCCTGCTGCTGCTGCTGCTGGGTCTCAGACAGCCAGCCATGCCCCCACAGGCACCCCTGGGGACCAAGTGCCAAACCCCCGGTGACCAAGTGCCAAGCCTGCCTGCCCGGGCAACCCAGGGTGCCAAGCACCAAGCCTTCCTGGTCTCTACTGCTTCTGCTGCTGCTGTGTCTCCAATGACCTGTCATGCCCCCACAGGCCCCCCAAGCCTCTGCCACGGCCGAACTTTCCAAACATTCAGTGGGTCCTAACTCCGCAAGACTGAACCCATGAACCCGAACTAAGTTTTTAGCCCGAACGTCCGAACTCCGGTCTGTTCACACATCCCTGACACAGACATGCTGTCAGCTACTATGCCCCCCAGCCTCATCCTCAAATACAACATCTTTCAACCCTCAGTCCCCAAAATGACTTATCGCTATGCCATGCCATTATTTAATGTATACATGCAGCCTTTGGGGGAGGTCATGAGAGGGTTTGGGGTGCGGTGTCACCAATATGCTGACGATACTCAGCTGTACCTCTCTTTTTCAACTGACCCAGACCCGGCTGTCTTGTTGCTATCCCAGTGTTTGGAGGCCATGGCGGAATGGATGCGGCAGAGCAGACTGAAGCTCAACCCCGATAAGACAGAGGTGATGTTGGTGGGGAGAGCGAGGGAGGTAGTGGCCCCCTGATTGGGGGGGTTTGCCCTCCTATAGCTCAGCAGGTCCGGAGTCTGGGGGTGATATTGGACGTGGACCTCTGCCTGGAGTGGCAGGTGGAGGCAGTCACTAAGGCTGCCTTCCGCCAGCTGTATCTGGTGCATAGGCTGTGTCCGTTCGTCTCTGGCCCGGACCTGACCTCCCTCATCCATGCCTTCGTCACCTCGAGGCTGGACTACTGCAATGCGCTCTACGTGGGGCTTCCCTTGTTCCTGGTTCAGAGGCTGCAGCTAGTGCAGAATGCGGCGGCCCATCTCCTTATGGGGACGGGTCGTCGGGAGCACATTACACCTGTGCTCCGGATTCTGCACTGGTTGCCAATAGCGTGCCAAGCTAGGTTCATGGTTTTGGTGTTGATCTATAAGGCCCTTCATGGTCTGGGCCCCTCGTACCTCAGGGACTGCCTCGCCCTCCACGCCCCAGAGCGACTCCTTTGGTCAGCCAGGGGTACCTTCTTGGAGGTTCACAGCATAAAGCGGGGGGCCACAATGGAGAGGGAATTCTCGGTGGCCGTGCTGTGCCTTTGGAACTCCCTTCTGGAGGAAGCTCGCCTGGCCCCAAGGCCATTGACATTCTGGCGGTGTTGTAAAACCTGGCTGTTCGCCCAGACCTTTGGGGTGGGGGGGTTAGGGCTTGTTATCTCCCCTACCCTGTTCATTGTTTTGATGCTAAGTTGTATCCCGGGGCCCTGTTTTAAAACATTTTAAATTGTTTTGATTTGTTTTAAATTGTTTTATATCTGTTTTTATATGTATTTTTATTATTGTTGGAAGCCACCCCAAGCTGTATTCAGGAGGGGCGGGGTATAAATTTAG
>QEPC01004523.1:722287-736908 GCA_003113815.1 Sphenodon punctatus
AGATGACCCTGGCAGCAGAGTTTTGGACAGAGATGAGGGGAGAAAGGTGAGACCGGGGAAGGCCAGTGAGAAGGAGGTTACAGTAATCGAGGCGAGTGACGACCAGAGCATGAACAAGAGTTTTGGCAGATGAGACAGAGAGAAAAAGGCGAATCTTAGCAATGTTATGGAGGGAGAAGCGACAGAATTTAGCAACAGAGTCAATGTCGGGTTTAAAAGAAAGGGGTGAGTCAGAGATGAAGCCTAAGTTACAGGCTTGGGGGACAGGCAGGATGGTGACTCCATCAATAGTTATTGACAGTGAGGAAGGAGAGGAAGGTACAGCCATAAAGACAGGATGCCACGATGGCTCCATCTACACACAGGAACCGGTCCAGCAGGTCATAGTATGGAGATGTTTGCCTCCCGCAGCTGGAGGTGAAGTTGTTGTCCTTGATCTCTTTGTAGCCCATACAGAGGTCCTTGGCCTGCTGCAAGAATTGGTTCACATCCCTGTGGTATTCCTGCTGCAGCATCTGGAGAGAGATTTCATGGATCACCACCTTTTTCTGATAGCACTTTTCAAGCTTGTATTGTACATTCTGCTCACCTCCCCCCATAGAGTGATGAAGGCCTTAGTCTCTTCCTTGCTCCAGAGAGTACATCTCTGGCAGGCAGCTTTGGCAACTTTCAGGAAACATAGGGCCCATCCTCAGGCATTTAATGACCTTTTTCATGCTGATGCCCCCCTCTAACTGGGTGTGCAGTGGGGGGGCGTGCACGGTGGTGGTGGGGATGGTTATGCGCCTGTGGAAACACCACAGGCAGTGGGTGGTGGTGCGTGCGCTCTCCCAGTGCACACCCATGTCCACCCATCCCCCATCCATGAAGCCATCTGACAAAACAGAGGAGACTCCATGGGTGGAGGTGGATGGAGATGGGTCTGTGCCCATAGGAAAGGGAGCAAACCCACCTCCACCCACCACCGGTGCACACCCATCCTCCCATCCATCAGTACCGTGTGAAAACAGTCAAAGTCAGAAATGAAGATTAAGCAAATGCAGGACATATGGGGACATATAGGCCAGGTATGTTATGCATTACGTAGCCTGCATTTGATTTTTTAACCTACTGATTATTATTTTTCCCCTGGTTGTATATAAATGTTTGAAATGTTTTTTTCCTTAGTCTCCTCCCAAGTGAGTGCTGCCATACACCTATTCTGGACTTGCTCAGTCTTCAGTCCTGACTTCCACATGCATAAGGAAGGGCCCTGTATGGCTCAAAAGCTTGCATACTCTCCCCAATAGAAGTTGGTCCAATAAAATGTCACCTGAACTTCTTTGTCTCCTGGCAGAGTGGGGAGACAGCGAGTGACACCGGCCCCTCCCGACACTGATAGCTCCCACCTGGACTTCGTGCAAAGCGCGTCGCTTTACTTAACCAGCTCACCTAGCCGGCAGGCAGTATTGACAGCAGTGCACAGGGCTTGCGAGAGCACGGCAGAGCGGGGAGACAGCGAGTGACACCGGCCCCTCCCGACACTGATAGCTCCCACCTGCACTTCATGCAACGCACGCCGCCCTACTTAACCAGCTCACCTAGCTGGCAGGCAGTGCCGGCGGCGCACGCCAGGGGCCGTGTGCCTAAGGGCTGCACGCGCCTAAGGGCTGCACGTGCCTAAGGGCTGTGCGCGCATGTGCGCGCGGCCTTAGGTGAGCTGTCGGGCATGTTGGGCTATTTGTTTGTTTCCATCCCTCCTAGATTGTATATTGCAGTTGGGAAGAGCGAGGTGGATTTTCTTTTCTTGCCGGTATGCTTCCGCATCCAAAAATCCTCAAACAGCAGAGGCTCGAGAACTTTTTAACTATTCCGCGGATGGGAGGAGGTGCTAATATAACTGTTCCCTCCATTACATCTAGTAACTATTATCAACCCCTCACTATGCGCCCAGATCCAGTTTCTGCCCCCCTGGAGCCACACTCAATGGGAAATCCCCCACCTAGGGAATTCTCTGAGCCTGTTGGCCCCCCTGAACTTGGCCCAAAGGGGGCTGAACTCCCCAAGGGAGAAAGACTAGCCGTCTTCTTGACCGATCATGTCTTACTCATGGCAGAGACCCTTCAGTTTGTTTGTCAAAATGTCATCTATGCAGACTAGAATGGATACAGTGATGGGATTACTATGCACTTCAGGCCAAACTGGAGGTTTTGGAGCCATTAAAGGCCCCCAGGGATTGTCCTTGGATCCTCCCCCGGTGTTTGCTCCAGATCTTCCGTCAGCCCAGCCTGTGCGGGTACCCCCAGTTTTTCCCTCTACTGTTTTTTCCAACAAAGCGGAATCTTTTGGGCTGCTGCCAACTTCGCTTATTTTTACTATTTCTCCCTGGCGTGGCCGCCGAGCCCCTCCATGGGGTACGCCCCTTGACGTGACCAACACCTGAGGCTGTTCCTTAAAAAGGAGGTGGTCACCAGGAGAGATATTATTTCAGTAGATTTTTTGTTAAATTTGCCTGTTAGACAGGTGATTTTGGTTACTTTTATCTCTTTAAATTTACCCTCTCTTATTTTAGCCCATAAATCCAGCTTTGAGGAGCGGGTGATTTACATAAGCTGAGTGTTTCAGGCCCCCCCCCCCTTGCCAGGCTGAAGGGTGCCCACGACAACTGCCGGTTCCAGGGGGTAGGCAGGTTACCCAATTACCATCATTACCACCCCCATTGCAGAGGGAGACCAGGGTTATGGCTCCTATAGGGAGCTCTAGTCATTCATTGTCGGGGTGGCAGAAAACTTTGTACTGCTCCTCTGCCAATGCTCCGTATGTGGCGGTGGGACAAAATCTCCCCGGTTCAGTTGATCGAGTCACCAGAAGTGGTGAGGGTGTGTCCTCCCCACCTATTAAGGCGGCAGACTCTGTATCCCCATCTTCTCCCCTTTTACCCTCTCAGGCATGCTTTCTTCAGCGCTTAGAGGCTCTCTATGTCCAACTGGGGGAGTTAAAATCTGGGCCCCTTAAGCCTGCCCTGGCGGAGGACCCTCCAAGGTCATTACTTAAGTCCCAGTATGCCTCAGTGTCTATAGTTGGCAGGTTATCTTCCATTCACTCAACTTGGCTCCCCTCTCGGGAGACCAATGTGGAGTTGGGGGTATCGGTGGGGGATGAGTGCCCCCATAGCTTTAACACCCATAGCTTCATCCAACCTCCCGGGTCGTTCTCCACAGGTTATCCATCCCTCCCAGGGGGCCCCTCAGTCAGGCTCGCCGTTGCCTTTGAACCCTCAGGGTGGCCATTGCGACTCCATACAAGGGGCATCCCAAGGGGGGCTGCCCACCCCCGGGTTTTCAGTATTAGCGGGCGTGTCATCCCTGGCTGTTTATATTAACTTGACATCTGACCCCAAGAAGGCTCTTAGTGTTACTCCCCTTCCCTTAGCTGGTAGAATATTGAGACAGCACCATAAACCGTCATCCACCGAAAATCAGTGACTAGTGGGAAGGTCTGATCTGCCCTGCAACTTAGCCTCTTGGAATATTTCGGGTTGGAGGGCTCATCAGTCTGATCCTGATTTTTACCATTTTATGGAGGCTCAGGATATAGTCTTACTTCAGGAAACTTGGTTGACGGAGCCCCCATTGTCTGGGATCTGGAGAGGTTTAGAAACATATTGGCTGAATGCAACCACCTCCAGTTCCCACCGCAGGCCCAGCGGTGGCCTTGCGCTGTTTGTCTCCTCTGCTTTAGCAGTCAATGTGGAATGTTTGAGCTCTATTAAAGCTTGTTTTTTACTTTACCATTGTAAGTTCGCCTCTGGGCTTGAAATGTTAATTGCAAATGTATATATTCCACCTATACATTCAGCATACTATAATCCGGAGATTTGGGTCGGCATTACGGATTTGTTGCATTCTGCCATGGAAAGATTCCCAGCCGCCCTTTTGATATGCGGCCACCCATTGCAGCACAAGTATGGACCACATATTTTTCTAACCTATATTCTGGTTCCATGGGGCTAATAGATTTAGTACAAATTCCAGCTGAAGGGGAGGGGACTACAGAGTGGCCAACTGTGACCCCAGAGGAGGTTAGCCAACTTATTTATGCCTGTAAAAGTAACAAGGCCCCGGGATGGGATCTTATTCCCATTGACTTTCTAAAGTCATATGGGGAGTGGTGGGCCGCAATGCTCACGGCATTGTTAACGGCCATTGACCGTTCGGGCCGTGTCCCTTCCATCTGGGCACATGTTATAGTGATTCCCATTTTTAAGAAGGGGGCTAGGAATTTATCGGAGAACTAAAGACCCATTAGCTTGCTTACAGTTACAAGTAAGCTGTATGCCAAACATCTATTGGGTAAACTTACAGCTTGGTCAGAGGGGCAGGAGATGATATATCCCAAGCAGGCAGGGTTTCAACGGGGAAGATCAACAATTGATTATTGTTTAATTCTGCTCCACTTAATTGAAAAGTACAAATCATGGAATCGGAAATTTTACATGGCATTTCTGGATCTTAAAATGGCATTTGATACAGTAAGCAGATCGCTCTTGTGGGCCAAATTGGAAAAACTAGCCCTAGAGCCTAGACTTTTGACCCTGATCAAACTTCTCTATGCCAATTCTAAGTTAGCAGTTAGGCTGGATCCCCAGGGGCATAGTTCGGAGTTGGTTACAGTAAGGTAGGGGGTCAGACAGGGCTGCGTACTCATGCCCTCACTTTTTAACTTATTCATCAACGATGTTGTACCCCTCATGGCCTTATCTCAGTTTTTTCCACCTTGCTTGGCATCACGCTATGTAGGTTGTCTGCTGTTTGCAGATGACCTAGCCCTTCTTTCCAAGACCCGGAAGGGCCTGAGTAGACAGTTGAATGCTTTTTCTGGTTATTGTAGGGAGAATGAACTTGTCCTGAATCTCGCTAAATCTAGGGTAATGGTCTTTGCAAATTCACAGAGGGGTAATCAGCACTCTTGGGAAGTGGAAGGAGTTCAGATACTACAGTTAAGAGAATTTAGATACCTGGGGATATTATTCCAGTCCACAGGGAGTTGGAAAAAACACATCGAAGGGCAATGGTGGTGGCTAAGAAAACTGCTTTCGCCATTCGGAGATTCTTTTTGTCCTCGGGGAAAGTGGAATTTGATATGGCCCTCCGGGCCTTTAATGCCAAGTCCAATGCCCAGGCTTTGTTTGGGGAAGAACTATGGGCACCTTTTGCCCCAGTTTGCTTGGATAAAGTACAATCTTCTTTTCTGAGGTCACTGCTCAGAGTGCCGGGTGGGACACAGGGAGCAGTGATTCGCCTTGAGACAGGACAGCGGAGTTGGGCTTTTCAGGCGTGGGCTAGAGCCCACAAGTTTTGGATTAAATCTGTCAACTTACATCAAAAGGGGTTATTCCCTTATCTTTAGGAGGATAACTATCGGAGCCAGTGGGACCAGCAGATTGAGAAACATATAACCAGGTTGGGGTTGCCCCGGGGATACCTCTTAGTAAGGGATATAGAGGTAGCTGGAATAGAATTAAAAGGTAGATGGAAAGATGTGAATCTCCAGGAGGAGAGGGCACGGGTGGCTATTTCTCCGCACATAGCTGGATACCTGACGTTGGCTGCTCCGATTGATGCCCTGACTCAGCATTTGACAATGAGTTATTCGGCCAAGGAAAAGTGGCTGATCTCAGCCGCGAGATTTAATGCGCTCCCATCCCAATTGTGGGTGGGTAGGCTGGCTGGAATCCCGGTCCACCAGAGATTTCGTCCATTTGACCAGCTGGAGGTAAAGACAACAGAACACATTTTATTTAGGTGTCATCTTTATGACCCAGTGCGGATAGTATTTTTGGATCCCTGGCTAGTTAAACATCCAGGGAGGACAGATGATTGGATGAAGGAGATCCTGCTAAATAATCAAAATCAGGACCTGACAGGCAGGGTCACGAAATTTCTAACGGCAGCTTTTGTAAAGAGATCCCAGTTTCAAAAATGTAAGTCTGGCTAGGGTGTTGGGGCATGGAAGTCAAGTAAATTGTGGGACAGATGTGGGAAGATGTATATATCATGTGACATGTGTAAGGTTGTGTATACTTATGATGGTATGACCTAGCAATGGCCTTGGCTGCGCTCAATAAAATTTGATTTGATTTGATTTGATATGAGGAGGGGATTTTAATGCTAGACTGGGTAACCCCGCCTCACTCCCGGCCGCCCCTTAGGTTGGAGGATACTGCGGATCCGCTGTATATCCCCAGCTGCCACTCTTTAGACCTTGTGGTTGGCCCAAGGAAGGCCCATATGGAGAAATTGATGGTAGATCTGGATCTTATTATTGTAAACGGGCGGGTGAGGGACGACTTGGTGGGTAATTTCACTTTTCATTCCCCCCAGGGTTCTAGTGTGCTGGATCCCTTTTTGATTCCCCCTAGCTCGCTCTCTATAGTTGTTAAAATGGAGGTGACTTCTTTGTACGTGTCAAACCATCTACCTATAATTCTGTCTATTGTTAACCCCTTGACAGCGATTGGTTTATCTAACCCGGGTGTTTCCCCCCCTCGGGTGGATGCAGACCCCCCCTTGGTCTGGGCAAGATGGTCGGATGAGCGGGCTGAGGCTTTATCAGTATTTCTAAATTCTTCATCAGGGACTATCCCTGTGGCCAGGATAGTGGCCCAGGGTCCTGATTCTATAGCCTGGTATGAGGTTTTGCTAGCTAGGTTGACCCCTCTGATTACAGGTAGGAGTCCAGATCTCCGGAGTATAACCCCACCTGCCAGGTCTTCACCCAGCTGGTTTGACCCGGAATGCCACAGAGTAAGATCTACGCTTCGTCATCTGGCCAGAGACCTTAAGTCCAATCCATGCTATTTTACCAGAGTCTAATTAGCTTCCCTTCGCAAAGACTACTGTGAGCTTTTGGCTTTGAAACTAAGTAATTACTACAAGGAACAATGGGCTCTTCTTGCTAGTGCAGTCAATGCTAAGGATTCGCGGAAATTTTGGGCCATTATCCGCACGTCCCAGTCAAGGGACAGCGGTGCTGGTAAGGTTAGTCTTCACCCCCTGGTATGGCAAAATGTTTACGAGGCCTTATTTTCCAATATCAAGGTGGAAATAGTTGAATTGGACATCACACCTATAAATGAGTTTCAGGGATGGCCTCCGGTTTCCCCAGAGGAGGTGATTGTGCTTATAGCACACCTTAAACTTAAAAAGCACCCGGCCCCAATTTTGTTTCCCCTGAAGTTCTGAAAAGCAACCCGGTATGGTGGGCCGAGTTGCTGGCGCCCCTTTTTACATATATTAACGATACCGGACTTTTCCCATCTTCTTCGTTGTCCAGTACCATTGTGCCCATCTATAAAAAGGGGAATCCAAGCCAGCCCGGGAATTACCGACCAATAAGCCTCCTTAGTATTGTAGCCAAATTATATTCTAAACTTCTTCTGAATAGGCTACAAGAATGGATGAACAGGAAGCATATTATTGAACCTGAACAAGCCAGTTTTCGGGAGGGACTGGCCACATCGAATCATATCTAAGTTCTTTTCACCCTAATATCTAAATATGTTGCTCCTCAGAGGAAACTTTATTTTTGCTTTATAGATCTCGAGAAGTCTTTTGATTCGGTTAACAGAGAACGCCTTTGGGCGAAACTCAAATCTCTAGCTATAGATCCCAGACTCCTGTTTCTGTTGATAAAATTCCACGAGCGGAATTCGTTGCGGGTGTGCTTTAATAGGCAAGGGGCGCTATCCCAAGTGGTTCAGGTACGAGCTGGCATGAGGCAGGGATGCCTATTGGCTCTGGCACTCTTTAATTTATATTTGAATAACTCTGTGCATGCTCTAAAACGGATCAATACGCATGCCCCCAAAATAGGTGATCACAGGACTCCTCTACTTTTATACGCTGATGACACCGTGTTGATCTCTCAGACCATTATAGGTCGGCGGTGGGCAATGCAAGCTTTTGGGGACTACTGCCAAACCGAATTTCTAACTATTAATTTCTCTAAAACCAAGGTCTTGGTGGTAGGGTCCAGAGGAGCCCAGAAGCTACACCGATGGGTAATTGGCTCAAATGTCATCGGGCAGGTTCAGAGTTTCAAATATCTGGGGGTGATTTTTTCCTCCAATGGGGGTTGGAAAGGCCATATTGCAGCTGTCCAAGTGTCAGCCAGGAAAACCTCAATGGCAATTGCGAAATTCTTCTTTGGTAAGGGGGGAAAATTGGTACTTCCGGCACTTCACCTATTCAGAGCGAAGGTCATCAGCCAGTTGTTATACGCGTTCCCCATTTGGGGACCTTCCTTTCTATCTTCACTAGAATCCATTCAAAATGGCTTCCTCTGGTTGATTACAGGGGCCCCTAGGGGAACACCACAGGTAATTTTGAGAGCCGAGGCGTGCTGTTTGCCGCTCAGAGCACATGCCCTTCAGACTCTGGTTACTTATTGGGCCAAGGTGGCTCTATTTCTCCCTTGTGAGGATTCCCTTCTAGCTCTAACTCTTGGGAGCGGTTTGGGGAACCCATGGCTATCGGTGGTAGAGCGGGAAGTTTGCCAGCTAGGATTTTCCCCAGAGAGCCTTGTCAATTTAGGCCTGGTGGCTGTGAGGAGTCTGATTAAAAGATGAGTGCGAGACCAGACCCTCCAATTGTAGGGGGAGCTTTTGGCCGCACAGAAGGTAGCCCCAGCATATAAACCATACAATCCCCTGGTCCCTGGTCTATACTATCTTTTTGTGTGGGAAGATGCTAGAGAGCGTATGGGTTTTTTTCAAATGAGAACAAATATGCTCTCTTTGGCAGTGCTGGAAGGCCGCTATAGGAAGATTCCGTGGGCACTATGTATATGCCCATTGTGTCACCTGAGGGCGGTAGATACTTTGGAGCATATGTTTTTCCAGTGTCCCGCTCTAGTCGGCCCCAGATGTAAATATCTGGGGAGGATTTTCTCAAGACCCGGTTCGGCAATAATGGACATTCAGAGCTTGCTTAGCCCCAATAATTCAGAAGATTCTAGGATAGTAGCTAGGTTTGGCCTGGCAATCCAGGGCATTCGCTGCCCTTTTTTGGCTCCCCACTGAAAGTTACTTAGCTTGAATGTATACTTGGTGTGCTAGGAGGCTCTTATCCCACTGGGACTTTGTGAGCGCCGGCCCAATTTGAGTGGACATGGATCTGGGATTGAGGGGTGGGGTAATATGGGCATTGTCCATAGTACATTATTGTTTTAGTTAACCCTGGTTTAGTGACAGGGTCTTAGATATATTGTCGATTTTTATACTTTTCTGCTAAGCTAGTCGGGTGGAATTTTATTTCATTTGTTGTTTGTGATTATGACCTTGTTGGGTTTCACACCAAGGCACGTATGTAAAGCTATGTAAATTTATGTAATTTCATGCAATTTGGTAAAGGCTTTTGCCAAACAATAAACAATTCACAACAATTCACCTTTGTCTCCATCTTTTCTTTCTTTCTGGGACCTATGGTTATGTACTTCTGTCCATCACCATAGAGCTGATTCTCACCATGGTCAATAACACAGACTTGGTGTATTTCACAGTATCTTATCTATGAATCCCCTGTGATAAAACACAAGCAGCAGGACTCACTGGCATATCCATGTCTTCATTGATTTCCCAGCATTTTAATGGCCAAAACTATAATTTGGATGTTACAAGATTGGTGATATTGATCTCTCCATGCCAAGGAATTAAGCTTCTATTCCTTTGTAATGTAGTTAACCTCCTGCTAAAGTCATTCTGCTTCCTACTGTGAGGATAAATCTGCTCTCTTTAAAACAAATCTAATATTGAGACAATATTTCCTTTGCTTAATGGAAAACTGAACTGCACATTTGCTGTAGAAAAGTGTTTAGAGATAGTGTTTGGCCCTTAGACAATCCAGCCAAGCTGTGTTCAGAACAAGACTCGACATGGTTGCACCCTGAGGATCTCCTTTAGCCTCTGTAATATCAGGCATCTTATGAAGACATAGGGTATATAGTGTCCTAAGCAGCTCTTAGTTTATAACTTTTTTGAATGGTGTCCGTACTCTTATAGACTAGGGGTGAGCTGCTCAGACACAATAGGTTTTGAGTGTGTGGCACCCTTACCGGCCGTTCCAAAACATAGCCTTAAAAACTAAATTAAGTTTATCAAAATCCATTACTTTTCAATAGTCATTGGATATTGAGCATCAATCCATAAGTATTATTTTTTTAAACTATGTACAATCCCTTTGATTCTGGGTTTGTTTTCCCTGTACAAGTTTTCAGTGCTGCTTAGAAATGAGAAAATACAGTGGATTTTTTTGATTTTTTTTAATGCTCCAATTTGGCAGGCTGTCAGAGTGAGAGCAGTGTTAGGTGTAAATCACAGAAGCACTTGTTCCAACCTAAATATTATGCTTGTACTGGATCTTAGACTATTCTCTCATATATCAGCTGTTCCCATGCAAAACATCTGTTTAAAAAGCAATATGTTTATTTTATTATATCTCTCTGTTTTGCTTATGAAAGCATACAACAATACTGGGAAAAGGATTAACTTTTCTAATTTTTTGTTCACATATATGGCATCTGACTCTGATGAAGCACTTGCTGAATCAACACCCTTTTCCATTTCATCTGATTGGCATTCTCAGCCTAACGAAGACCTTCTAATTATATTAGTGCTAATTTTAGACACCTTTTCACTCCCGTAGACCACTATGAAAATTAGTACAAGTTCTGCTGGTGGGACAGGAGTTGGGATGCAGTGCTCAACTGGTGTGCTCAGGATGGAGGCCTAACAGAGGATTCAGGTCATGGATCTATGCTATGGTGCATGCCCCCATCTCTGCTCCCTTCTCCTGAGCTCACACATTCAGTGCTTGAAGATAGGGAATCCAAGAATTGGAAGGGGGCCAAATTAAAAAGAGCTACAGGACAGATTTGGCCCATGGGTTAAAACAGCATGGTTAGAAAACAATGGGCATTTTTACACACACCTTAAAGTTCTGGATTGTTAAATCTTCTGCACTTACAAGTCAACAAGTAAGTTCCGGATGCATTCTTCACACACACACACTGCCCTGAGGCAGTTCCTGGTTCATTCTTCATGCAAACACTGGCCTGAGGTAGCCTAAAGTAGCCACAGCTGTAGACATGACAAGCTGCCATGGAAACCAAGTAACCACAGCTGCCTGGAGCAAAGCAGTTTACCAGGAGAACTTTTTACACACAAAGGTTCTGAGAGAAGTTCTTTGCAGAAGTTCAGAGAGCTGGATGTTTAAGATCTGGGTGAATGATTTAGGCACACAAAGTTCAGGATGTTACAGCAAACATGCAGGAGAAATGTGTGTGTAAAAACACCCAATAATGCATTTAGTAGAGTATAGTATTAGCCTGTCTGGTTTTTTTTGAATGTCTTCAGATTAATTTTCTTTTGTCTAACAGAGGGCAAGGCAAAACTTTTAGACCTAGGTTTCTAAAGGTAGACTTCTCTATTTTATCTCCATATTGCCTTTGTTCAGGGTCATTAGCTGATGATGCTGTAGTGTATGTTCATTTGGAAGCAGATCTTCAGGCAATGACTGAAGTCTTTACTGAGTGAGGTATACAAGAAAATGAGACTGACACTTAACAGTATGAAGACCAAGGACCTCCATCAACAAACCTCTAATGAACAGTCCTCAGATCTGGTAATTTATATTAATGGTGAGACTTAAACTGGTGAACACTGAACATTTCCCATGTCTCAGAAGTCTCTCTCACAGAAGGCTGACAGTGACAAAGAAATCCAACATCACCTCAGATGTGCAAGTGCAGCCTTTGGATGCTTGAGGAAACTGGTGTTTGAAGATGATGACATCAGATTTGAAGCCACGTTTATGATTTATCAAGCAGTCATGATCCCTACTATAGTGTACGAAGTCAAGATGTGGACAACCTATAAAAGACACCTCAAGTTGTTGGAAAACTACCATGAACGCTGCTTGCAGAAAATCCTTTGAATCCTGTGGGAAGATAGACACACTAACGTTAGCATTCTCTCACAAGTACCAAGGCAATGATCATCCAGCATCAACTTTTTTGGACCAGCCATGTCATTCAGATTTCCATTTCCAGACTCCCTCTTAGCTCTAGGGATGAGCAAACATGGTTTGGATGTTAGGAATTTGGACCAAACTCGGTCTGTTCGGACGTCCGAACTGAAAGTCCGAACCGAACTATCAAATGACTGAACAGTTAGGTCATGTTCGGATGAGTTCAGGGACAGGAAAAACGTCTTTTCAGGGCCAAAAATTTGGTTTCGGTTTCGTTTCGGTATCGATAGCGCTATTTTTGAATGTTCGGCCAAGTTTGACCAAACCGGACTTGGCTGAACCGAACCATCGAACCCGAACTTGGGTTTCGAACTGAGCGACTGAACGTCCGAACATCCGAACCGCGTTCTGTTCGCCCATCCCTACCCAGCTCAGTTAAGGTGTGCGTTCAAGGGGAGAACAGAGAAAGTGTTTCAAGGATGTCCTCAAAGCCAACATGAAAAAATGTAACATTGACATCAGTTCATGGTAGACTATTGTTCAGGATCACCCCAAATAGAGGAAGTGTTTAATGCAAGGGTCTCGGTACTTTGAAATGTCATGACAACAACAGGAGACAGAAAAGCAAGTGAGGCAGAAACAGTGTGTCACAGACCGAATTTGGAATTCAGAGTCACCTACCTCGCACAGAAACACATGCCCAAGCTGTAACAGAACTTGTTGGTCCTGGATTGGCCTTGTTAGCCATCTTCAGATTAATAAATAAGGCATTTATGGAAGACAGTTTATTTAATTTATTTATTTATATTTATATTCCGCCCCCCCATGCCTACGGCATCTCGGGGCGGCTTCCAACATAATATAAAACAATTTTTTAACATAAAAAGTCTACAACATTTTAATTAAAACAAATTTAAAACACCCCCCACAGAAATTAACCCCCCACCCCCAACCTCCCCTCCGAAAGTCTGGGCGAACAGCCAAGTCGAAAGGCCAACAGGCCTGGGGCCAGGCGAGTCTCCTCCGGGAGGGAGTTCCACAACCGGCCCAGACACTGAGAATACCCTCTCCATTGTGGCCCCCCATCTTACATGGGGGATCTCCAGAAAGGTGCCCCCGATGGACCGAAGGGATCGCTCTGAGGCGCGGAGGGCAAGGCGGTCGCCGAGATATGAGGGGCCCAGACCGTGCAGGGCTTTGTAAATCAATACTAACACCTTGAATCTGGCTCGGTACGCTATAGGCAGCCAGTGCAGAGCGTGGAGCACTAGTATTATGTGCTCACACCGCCCCGTCCCCGTCAGGAGATGGACTGTCGCATTCTGCACTAGCTGCAGTCTCCGAACCAGAAACAAGGGAAGCCCCACGTAGAGCGTTTTGCAGTAGTCTAGCCTCGAGGTGATGAAGGCATGAACGAGAGTGGCCAGATCGGGCCCAGAGAGGTCCGGGGGGGGCAGCACCTCCCCCACCCTTCCCACCACCATCACCTCCATCTTATCAGGATTGAGCTTCAGTCTGCTCTGCCGCATCCAATCTGCCACAGCCTCCAAACATTGGGAGAGTAACGAGACTGCAGGACCAGTTGTCCTTGGTTGTGAGGGATTGCTGATGATATTCAGAACTAGGGATGTGCGAACGCAGTTTGGAAGTTCGGAGTTCGGACCGAACTCAAATAGTTTGGTTGACCAAACCGAACTTTCGAACCGAACCAGTTCGGAAGGCCAAAAAACCCAGTTTTGAATGTACGAACTCGGTTTGGAAGTTCAGAATTCGACCGAACTCAAATAGTTCAGTTGACCAAACTGAACTTTCGAACTGAAATCAATTTTCGAACTGAACCGAATTTCTGAACTCGGTTCTCTTCGCACATCCCTATTCAGAACAGTAAAAATCCACTCATCTGCTTTCCTCTAGGTATACATTTTGAGCTGGCAAGTGGGTTCTACAGTCCTGAGCACCCTCGCACTGCAATTCCCAGCTTGGCAAGTAGATTCTTTTTGCCTGGCTAGTAAATTATTTATATGGCTATAACAGCCTGTATTCGTTTTTAGGCACATAAATCAAATCTGATGGATGAGGCAAAGGAAAAGTCAGTTGGGGATCTTTTAACACCATACCCTATATTCTGACAGCTAAGTATGGACTCTGGAACCTAACTTTAAGCATCTTTCCTTTGGACTATGATGTTCTACTTTTGTTAGATGTATTGGCTGTTTAATAGTTGATTCGTTGCATTGGTCGCACACACAATAAAGTAACTGGTAAAATTTAATAACTGCTTCACTCCACCTTTTAAGAGAGGTCATTCATCCATGTCTAACAGTGAAAGAGAGTAATAAAGCAAGACACTAAGGCTCTTTGTTATGTCAGCAAACCCATAGAAAGAGTGGAATTACTCAGAAGTCTTGATGAATTAGAATCAGTATTACTAGGCCCTACTGTAGATGTTCTATTTGATACTTCCAAACCATTTAACCAGTATTAATTAATTAAGCCTCATGATACCCATGTGAGGTAAGTAATGTATCTTTTATAGATGGAGGAGCTGAGGAGCAAAGGGGTTATGACTTAATTTTCAGAAATGCATAATAGTTTTTGATGCATTACTTTTCAGCC